>VXAK01012046.1:298063-469225 GCA_013399435.1 Arenaria interpres
GATTGTATATTCTAAATATTTCCTTTTTTATATATATATTTCTGTCCTTTCTTAGGAACAGACTTTCCTATTTTTTTCTACCAAGTTTCTTTTATCTTTTTCATGTCTGATTTCATATCACAGGATCTTCATGGTTGGAAGGGACCTTTGAGATCATTGAGTCCAACCATACACACACAAAGAAAACCCCAATAATCTTGGGCACTAGAGCATGCCCTGAAGTGCCACATCTACACGTTTCTTAAATACCTCCAGGGATGGTGACTCCACCATCTCCCTGGGCAGACTGTTCCAGTGCCTGACCACCCTCTCAGTAAAGCAAATCTTCCTTTATATCCTGAACTTGTAGTTCCAGGTCTTACGTTATGTTCCTCAGCTCTGTCATTAATATACAAATCTTTGCACAGTTTTTGACTGACCATAATCAGTGTTTTGCATGAATAAGGAACAACAGAGAAAGACTGGAATTTTTGAATGTGAACAGTCTGAATCTCATAAAAAAGGAACATGAAACCAGATAAAAATTACTGCACAAGAAAACAGACAAAATCAGGGAATCTTAAAAAGAAAGATTAAAAATACAGCAACAATAGAGGACCTTGGTTAGACAAGAAAGCTCTACCTGAGAAACTAGCAGGCTTTTGGGATGAAGTGTGCATTGTCAGGAGGAATATGATCTGGTCCACGATGAGACATATTAAAATAGAGAATAGAAAGGTTTTCAGCTATGCCAATAAAAATATAAGAATAAGACATGCAACCGGTGCTCATTGAGTACAGTTTAAAGAAAAAACCTGTTCTGAGTGTGTCGTAAAAAATGAAGGAAAAGTGCCTGAGTTTTCATTAAAAATGGTGATGCTGTAAAAAGGAATGAAGGAGGGAGTTACCATACTTGAATATATTAAAAATCTTAATGGTCAGTGTCTTGAGCAATCTGCTGTAGCTGACTCTGTTTTGTGTAGGGGACTTGGTCTAGATGATTACCAGAAGTCCCTTCCAAACTCAATCGTTTCGAGATTTGGTGAAAGTAGAGTATGAGATGGAGTTGAAGCAAGACCTAAGCAACTAGTAGAGCTGGAGAAGGAAAGAAAAGAGACTGGATCTTCTCCATCCCTCAAAGCAGAAGGAACTGGCATATGATTCTGCAAATCTGATAATGTGGATTTTAAAAACCTTTATCAAGGTGGGAGTAGAACTGTTTGACTAAACTATAGCAAAGGTGACTCCTAGCTTTAAAAGTGGGAAAACTAATTTTCTGGGAAATTTAAATGTCTACTATTCTTATCTCAATAAGACAAAAGTGAAATATTTTATAGATAAAGGAAATGAAGGTGATCTTGTATGTCCAGAGCTGAAAGGGTGCCACATGGGATGTCTTTAGTTAAGAAGAGAGGAATTTCAATAGTAAATGGAAATCACATCTAAACTGTCTAAAAAGGAGACAAAGAATAGGTATTGCAAAAGAGACTCTGTAAGACTAAAGAGGTTATTATGACAGAGCAGTTTGAGGATAATTTTTGGAACCAGATTTATTGAATACAACCTCCCTTGGAAATATGGGTGTGCTCTGATAAAATCTGCTACTGAGAGAGAAGTGGGAAGCACTTTCATTACAGAGAAATTCTGCAATATTGGATAGGAAGTAAGTAACACATGGCCTTGGCAAGTGGTATAACGAAAACAGCAATGTAAAGCCCTGCAATTCAGGATCTATAGCCAAAATTTTGCTTTTCAGTTGGATGTAATCCAAAAAAAGTCTTTTGCATACTAATTGAAGTTGAAAAGGGATGCCTTTTTAGCAAAATTCAGTTATTCAAAAGGGACATATCAAGCAAGGTAAGTCCAACAGTGATGAGGCAGTCTTCAATGCCTGTCTTGTAGGTATGCTCAGACCTTGCATCGAGTCCTTGAGATATTTTATCATCTAAACAGGAAGAACTGCAACTAGCTGGAGGATCAGAAAAAAGAGAAATTGTCTTCCAAGAAGAAACTACATAACATTGATTTATCTGACTTGGAAAAACGAGAGCTGAGAAAGTTGTGATTGTTTTCTAGTCACAGACATGGATGATGAAACAGTGAAGAGAAGCAGCACTGGCAAAGTGGCCATAAATTGGCTGAGGATAAATTTAGGTTGGACATGAAATTTTGTACTGTGGGAGCAGGGAGATTCTCTGAGAAGGCTATTTGGAGCAAATAACCTCAACTTTTTAAATACAGTCTTGATCACTTTAGGAAAGCAATGATATGTTGTGGTTGCCTGGGTTTGCTTGGGGTGAATTCACTGGCCCATAAAGGACTTTCTGGTTCCATATTTTTCTATTCAGGGTTTGTTGGTGTTTTTTTTTTCTGTACATGTCGACTAACATCTTAACGTTTCCCTTCCGCATTTCCCTCTTCAAAGATATGGTTTCTGGTGAGCTTAAATTTTTGTAAATGGATCCAGGGAGTTATGAACTGAGGAACATTTTTTTTGGTCTGGCATATTGTTTATTTAATTTTAGCAATCTTTCCAACTTAAAGCCAACAGCACCCCCAGCCTCTATGAGTCAGTGTTAGGTGTTGATGTGTTCATTCTCTCTCAAGGGACTTTGGAGGGGAGGGAAAGAGGGGTCAAACACATTATGCTAATACCCTCTATTCAATGGCTGAAGAAAAGAGAAAGGTAAATATGTAACAGCTGGGGTCAGAGTGAACTTAGACAAACCACAACTTGAGAGGACACAGTCAGAAGGGAGAGATTCACCTGCAGGACTGTGATCTTGTCTGGTTCTGCAATATGGTGATGGATAGAATGCCGTATCCAAACTTACAAAGCTTTCCTTTTTTTTTTTTTCCAAGAAGTACAAAATACTCCCAGGGCCAGGAGGCATCTAACACACCTCTTGTTCCAGTGAAGAAATCACCAGTGCAAGAGTCTGCAGTAAATCCAGGTACAGAAGGAGAGGTCAGGGAAGAGCAGGGAACATGGCCAAAGGACAACAAACTTAGGAAATACATATATAGAAGGTGTTATGGAAGATCAAAACCAGTGTTCACACAGGTGCAGCAATTTTTGGCTAAAGACAGAGGCAGAGTCTGCATTTAACAGAGCAGAGATCTTATCTGGGATGGCTGCATTCATAAAGCAGCATATGACCCGTGTTTGTGTGCATCTGAAGAACAGAGGCAGTCATGTGCACGATCAAAATATTTGATTCCTTATATCTCTCCCTAGTCCTATTCCAATGATCATGCACACATTGTTCTTTCACTCCATTGCATTTAATGAGGTAATTTTCTCCAAGACGGTCTCTGGTGCACAACTGATAGTGGTTCTCACCACAGATATGTTCCTACAGGCAGCAAGTATGAGATGGGGACATTTGTGCATCTGTATGCCGATCCTCTTCCTACACCTTGCATGGACAGCCACAAGACCTGATGCCATGCCATAGGACAGACAATACAGCCCTCACATATATCTACAGATGAAAACACCATGCTAGTGAGCTGGACCCACATCACTTCAGATGCTTTGAACTGCAGAAAACGTAATGCATTAGGTATTGCACCCTCAGGCATACTGTCTTTGCATTGTAGGCAAAGTTTGTTTTAACCCACATCTTTGCCCCAGAGCCAAAGGAGGATTCTGGCTCTGAAACAATATTGCTCTTAAATCATGTTTTTGCTCTTTCCATTGTACAGTTGGGAGTTGCTCGTAGTGCTCTGTTACCACTTACTGGCCCCATGTTTGAGAGGCTGGTTGCAAGATTTGGTTTTTCTATGGTTTGCAAGTGTCAAGGCATGAAATTCAGACTTACATCCATGCCCCAAAATCCCCAGAAACTAGAGACAGTGAAGTTAGAGAAGGAAGAAAAGGGTATTTAGAGAATCGTTATGCTTCTTTAGAAGTCAATACTTCTAAGAAGTCTCCAGTCTTAGGGCTGTTATTCTTACAAAGCAGAAAGAAAAAAGCCAGGGACAAAAAGACGTGAATTGCCAAGAGTCATTCAGAGAAACATCTATGGGAGCAAGCTGTGTCCAGAGCCCAAAGAAGAGAGGAGGCTCATTCATAGACAATCAAGAAAATGTCCAGATCTGGCTTATTTAGATCTTTTTTGGTACCCGCAACATTTTCATGCAAAATCGCCTGATTAAGGACACATGCCAGCTTCTAACAAATGTGAGTTGGGAAGCAACTTTCCAAGACAGGGCAAAAGAAGAAAGATATATTATCCTACATCTGTAGGCCTTCTTACACTTCCCTATGAATTTCGCAAGAAGGGAAGGACATGGTGAGGAAAGCGAATTAATATATCCTCACTTGAAGATAAGATTTTACATCTTTCTGAAAGGCATGCTTTCATCCATCTTCTGGGAAAGAGAAAAGGTCAAAGAAAAGTCCTTTTCTAGATAGATGTGATGAGCAATGACTGGGTTAACCTGTTTGAAAACAGTTCCTATGTCTGTGCGGCCACTTGCAGCGCTGAACCCCATATAAAAAGAAGCTCCTCTTGCTTTGCTTTTGCCACAGATGGCCGTCACCTTTGGTGACCTGAGCATCCCTTTGCAGGCTGGATTTCAGCGCTGCAAGGGACAGATGGAAAGAACAAACAAAAGCTCCCCTTGGCTATTTGTGTACTATAAATAATATATTTTTAAAGCTGGAAGGGAGCCCAGGAGAAGTTTTTTTGGTCTCAGCTGCTGGTCCCAGGGGAGGTGAAGGTTCTAGTGGGGCTTGGAGCTTCAGGGGAGGCCTCAGACAGCTCCTGCACACAGCAGGATTTTTCCAGATTTCACTTTTCACTGGAGCGAATCATTCAAAAATATTTAAAAAGAAGGGCTTAATTCTGCTGCTTCTGGGGGTTACACCAGGGCAGCCAAAGGACACGCACCCAGCCAACAGCCCCTGAATTGTTTGGTTAGGAGTTAACGTGTGCATGCACACGTGTGGGAGGGAGTGGGGGGCCATGGAGAGGGCCGCTGAGACTTTGGCTTTGTTTTTTGTCAAAACAGATCGCACGTGGATGGCAGGCAGGCTTGCCTGGGAGGGGCTGGGGGACACAGACAAATTACTTAGCTCAGGTCTGGCTGGGGATACCATTAGCTCAGTAAATAGCCTTTTTGACAGAACACTAACAAAAAGCCACCCCCTTTTTCCACCAGCCTGGGGAAGGATGCAGCCACTTTCCTTCTCCTACTCATTCCTTTCTCCATCCTCCCTCTCTTTCTTTCATATGTCCTTCTTCAACTCACCCTGTTTTGAAGCCTTAAGTCTCCCCCATACCAGGTACTATCCTTTTTTTCACGGTCCATATTTCCCTTTTCTTGCTTAATATTTTCTCTCTTTTTTTCATTTCTTCCCTCTAACATCTTCTTTCCTTTTCCACATCTCAAAGATATTTTTTTTCCTTTTTCTTCTGGGTCTCCTCTGCATCCCTTCTGCCTTTCACTCCCTCCTTATGTTATAGCAATACTGTAGGTTGGTATGCTCAGGCCCTGCTGAACACCCTGGCTTCTCCCCAACAGCAGAAAAGGAGAGAGCCATGCTTGCCAAGACCTTCCCTAGTCTGTAGGATCAGATGCACCTACCTCCAGCACAGAAAGAGCCAGTGTGAGCACTACACAGATTTATTCCCTACACCAAGATCAGCTGTGCTGGAACTCAGCTGATTTATATCACCTGGAGACTGAGGCAGAGCTATTTCAATTTATGCCAGCTGGTAACTGTTGCAAGTTCAGCTGCTATTGCTGGAGGACTGTATCCTGGTCTTCAGGTTTGGCTAACAGCTCATTCCTTTTCAGACTGTTGAGCACACAGTCCATTTTTTTTTAAAAGCTTGTTTCTACATGCATGTTCACCTAGCTGGATTGAACTATGTAGTTGTTGATACAGTGCATTTCTTGTGCTCAAACGTTACTCTGAAAGTTCAAAGCTGTTCCAAAACACAAAAAATGCATTACCTCCATTTTAAACGCACTCTTGAGGAACTCCAGAAACAGTTATCCACAAGCATCTTTTAAAGCATCCTTCAAGATTCTCAGGGGTCTTCTGGCATTGCTTACCATAAAGAAGAAAAGCTAATAGGCTGTGTTTCACTTTCTCTTCTCTCTCACCTTGAAGACTGAAGCAAGACGTTCTGGAAGCCTCACTGACCTGAAACTTTCACTGATGAGCTGTGTACACATCTATTATCCACCACTTTATAGTTCTTGGATTGCTTCCTGACATTGCTTCATGGAGTTTTTCTTGCAAGTTTGACAGTCAGGTGGTTTACCTGAGATCCTACTGTTCTCAAGGCTACAGCTGTCCTATAGACTCTGTGGTGGGATTTCTTCTTCATCCCATGGGAATTAGTTCAATGCACTTTGAGTTCAACTCCATCATCACATTATCAAGAGCTAAGTAGGCTTTGGGCATACAAATAATCGAAACAGGAGAAGCCCCGCATTCAAGTAGCTCCATTAACTTACTTCAAAAAGCAAGGTGGTCTTACCCATCTTCCCTAACTAGGAAAAGTCCTTGACTGACATTAACTTCTGAAGCGGGTCTGGGCACTTCCTGGGAGACTGTTACTTGGACATGGCTAAACCCATAGAGAAGAGAGGGCTAAGGGGATATCTTATTGTTATATTCAGTTGCCTGACAGGAAGATATGGAATAGGTGGAGACAAATTCTTCTTAAAAATGAACAACATAAGGGCAAGAGGCAATGGCAGAAGTTGCAATAAGGGAAACCCTGATTACATATTAGGCAAAAAAATATTTTTGCCATAAGGATGACCAAACACTTGACTTGGATCCATAGACTTTGTGAAATCTTCATCCTAATCAAAGATGACTCTGCTTTGATCTGAGGGATTGTGTCAGAGACGTCCAGAGGTCCTCACCAACATTCATTATTCTATAACCATATTGACAATTCATCAGACCATTGCTCAAATCTGGCTCTTAGCCATAATTTTTTGCTAGTATAGATGAAACTTTAGATTTCAAGAAAGCTTTTCCATTTTTCTCTACCCTCTGTTGTTCTCTGCATGTCTTCCTTGACATTTTGTTACCTATTTTTTCCCCAGTTGACTGGGTTTTGATATTTCTATTCTTTCAACCAAGTCCTTTCATGTTTCTCCTGCTGCTTGCTGTCCCACCTGCTGTGGCAGACACTCTGGCTTTGCGTTTTTCACATAGTTCAAATACATCCTGCTGGAGATAAGGGTCTGTCAAAAGCATGAGGAATCCCAGTATTTCTTACAAACTCATTCCATTTAATCCTCAGGGTTTTGTTTTGTTTTCATAGCGCATGTACTTTCCAAAGCATTGAGATATCTTTTTTATACCTTTAGGGGGTTTCCAGCACTCACATCTGTGTGTAAAGGTGGAAAGAACATCTGAGCTGAAGAGCTAGAGTTTGGTCTGTCGGCTGCAGGTTTTCAGTGATCCGAGCTCCCGAATATCAGCAGCTTCCTTGCCAATTCATGATATTATTTCCTGTTGTACTTCCTTGCCAGTCATGATTCTGCCAAGACACATGAATAAGATCACCTTTTGTAACCTTTTGCCCTCTAAAAGACAACCTTTGAGCTGGAAACTGCTGAGAATCTCACTGTCTTCTTGTTTTCAGCACGTTGGATTTTCTAGTGCTGGATGATGGTTTGGTTCCTGCCTGCAGAGCAGCTGAGCTGTTGCTCAAGAGAACTGCCATCAGCAAACATGACATATTTTGATCGTCTACTCCAGAACTTTCTCTGTTTTCCCTTAGAGGAGTCAGTGGTGGAATCAAATAGGACAGGTGATATAATTAATCTTTATTTCACGTCAGGACCTGACTTAACACATAGGCTCAGGTCTGCTTTTCTTGACCCATAAAGGCTGCCCTCTGACCAAAAAAAGACTTGATAATGTTGATTATTTTTCTTGGAATACCCCAACACTTCAGGGTGTCTCAAACTGAATCATAAGGAAGTCTGTCAAATGCCTTTTCAAAATCTGTTCAATGTGGATTTAGCCATTTGATACTTAATTTGATGGTTATTCTGAGGGTGAAAAGTCTGTCTGACACATGATCTTCCCAGGTCGAACTGAACGTTGTCAAAACAGAAGAAAAAAAAAGCATTGAAGCAGCAATTTTGAACTGAGCTGAAGAACAGATTTCATACTCTATGAGGCTTAAGATCCAACACAGGAAGTCAATATGGGCAAATTCTGGTCGTTGCACTACAGTAACTGTGGTTGGTTGGGTTCATGAACAGCATACCTAACATCTGGATCAGTAAGAATGGCACTGTATAAAAGAAAGAAAAGAAATCAAAGAAAATATAAAATAAAGCTAAAAAGTATCTCCTTAAGAGGAAGTAGCAAGAATTTTTCATAAAACAAAAGATTAGAAAGTGAGATGGGTGGATATTAGTGAAAAAAGGGATTAAAAGAAAGGGCTGCAGAAAGAAGTGAGAAAAGACTGTTGGATTGACAAAGTCTCTTACTAACTAGTAATTAAAGAAAAGGCGAAAGATGGAGGAAGAGAGCAAAGATAGTGAGTTTTGGAGCACATTTAAGAAACACTAGGCTCACGAACTCCTAAAATATCTGCCAAGAAAACAAAGCACCCCAAATTAGCTGTTATGTCATCACAAACTAAACACACAGTGTTAAAAAAAAAAAAGAAACTTCCCTAAAGATTTGGATTATGACTGCATTACTGAGATATATTGTGCATGATTATGAAACAAAATATGAGGCCAGAGTATACCTCTAAGACAAAAGATAAAATAGAGACACCAAAAAGAACATGATTAAAGGGGCTGCAGTAACAGCTTTGGGGAGAAGCAGCATTTGGGGCAAAATTATTTTAAAGGGAGCAAAAGGGAAGGATGCAAACAATGATCATTGAAACAATAAAATGAAACAACCATTTGAAAATACAACTCCCTTCCAGTAAGAGTTTGAAATACATCCCTGCTGCAGACTTGCTTACAACTCAGTAATAAGGGTGTCCCCAAAGTCTAGAGGTTAGATGTCCCAAGGAAACTGTTCCTGAGCACTGGTAGGTGGAGTCAAAGCTCAGCTTGCATCAGAGCAGAGGCAGGATGCAGTCTGTGGTAATAGAACGATAGCGTGGTTTGGGTTGGAAAAGACCATTAAAGACCATCTAGTCCAACACCACTGCCATGAGCAGGGACATCGTTCAGTAGATCAGGACGCTTAAAGCCCTGTCCAACCTAACCTCAAACACTTCCAGGGATGAGGCATCCACAACTTAACTGGGCAACCAGGTCAAATGTCGTATCACACTCATCATAAAATATGTCTTCCTTATGTCCAAATTAAATCTACCCTCTTTCAATTTAAAACCATTGCCCCTTGTCCTAGTACAGGTACCTACAGGCTCTGGTAAAAAGACTTTCTCTGCCTTTCTTATAAACCCCTTCTATATACGGTAAGGCTGCAATAAAATCTCTGAGCCTTCTCTTCTTGGGGCTAAAAAACCTCAACTCTCTCAGTTTTTCTTCATAGCAGAGCTCTTTCAGCCCTCTGATAATTTTTGTGGACCTTCTCTGGACCCACTCTAACAGGTCCATGACTGTCTTCTGCTGGAGATGCCAGAGTTGGACACAATACAGCAGGAGGGATCTTGCCAGAGTGGAATGGAGAGACAGAATCACCTCCCTCAGCCTGCTGGCCACACTTCTTTTGATGCAGCCCAGGTGTTAGGTCTCGCTGCAAATGAGCTTAGAGACATCCTGTTTTTCCTTTGGGTTCCCACACCAGGATGTATCTGGCGTTCTGGATTGCAAGAGCACACTGTCTGCTTATGTCTGATTTTTCACCCACCAGTATCCCCAAGTCCTTCTCTGCTGTGTCTCACTGATGCCACTGTCCCATAGGTTTGAAAAAAAAAAAAGTGTCTCCTCCTTTCCAAATGCTGTAAGGGTTCAGGTTGCCACTGAATTTTTGCTCTACTGTAGACCTCCTGAATTTAGGAGATGTCAATGCAACCTAAAGTATTTTGAGTCAGGAAGCCCTGTTCAGTAGCTGTTTAAACAGCCTTTTTTTGACCTAAATTCTGCATAGTCACTCAAGTAGTAGCTGTCAATTCCACCCTAGATGACTACTTTATATGTAGTCATCTATCTTTCAATCTATCTTTCTATCTTTTGTCTATGTATCTCATACTGTTTGTGTTACCAAAGTCTCCCTTAATAGTCTGAAATTGTGGGTATCAACACCATGTTCAGATCCGATTTCCTTTACAGCTCCATCTTTAATTCTATTTCAATTTATTATTTTTCTAATGTTCACTAAAAATAATACACAGCAGCATCCATTGTCCTCATACATGCATAATCTCCTGTAATTGGGTATTTCCTCCAATCCATCCTGTCAGCTTGAAAATATTGAATGAACTAGCTGTCACGATCAGTTAAGCTTTATTAAAAACTGTAATCCAATATCTTTGATGTTGGCTCACTGGGAACTGTCTGACATAATCCCACAAATTCTTTCAAAAGCACGGTCATGGGCATGCCCTGCATGTTTTCCCAAGAAGTTTAGACAGTACTCATAAAATCACAGAAATTAGAGATGAGGAAAGAACTTGTTATTATAACATCGTTTTGGACATTGATAGGCAAATTTTCAAATAATGGCAGAGCCCCAAATAGGATGCAGGTGTTCTGTCTCCTGGGATCAAGGAACTGATCAATAAAACTCATTCTCTTCTTCGCATTTGTGTTAGGCGAACAGCTATAGAATCAATATATTATTTCACTGATAATTTTAATTTATATTTGATGGTACAAAGTTCAAACCCAATAGGGTTTGAGTTCTGATTAGAAAACCTTTGTGTTTGTTTAAGATTGTCTTCTGACTCTCATGATATTATAGATCCAAAGCCAGAGTGATATGACATTGGAGAATCTCAGTTTTCTTTTCCAAACAGAAGTGAGAATCTAGCCCATCTGTTGGTAGAAAATGCTCAGCTTTAAAAAAAAACAGAGAAAAACCAAAACCAATCCATAATTATCGCCTTTTTTCCTAAATGTATGATTTTTAAGCCAACTGGAAGGTGTGTGCCAGGGCAAGAGGAAGAGAGTGCTGCTTCATGACTTCTGAACATTTGGAATCAGTGCTTCTGTTTGTCTGCATGGAATAACCTTGTACTCTCCAAACCTCACCCAACAGCTTCACAAAATAACAGGTTTTGTGCCATACAACTCACTGCAGCTGATACCCAGACACCTGTCTGCCTTTGGGCGCTTTGACGTTTACAGTTGGCTCATGCAACGTGTTCATACTGTACCTAATTTCAAGTTGCAGGTGTGAAACAGGGTATGAATTTCTGTGCCCCAGAGAAACTGCACAGAGAAACTTCAAAATGTTATCGCTGGGGTGCTGAGACAGAAACATTTTCTGGAGACATCACCAAACCACCATTCTGTGACTCTAAAGGCTTGGGAAGGAGAGGGGAGTGGAGAAGAAGAACATCTCCACATGGCTTTTAGGCTAGGGAAGTGTGGACTTAGTGCCTAATAAAGACATCTGAAGCATTGACTATTCCACTGATGAGTGGGTGGGAAACCTCCAGGAAGGGAGGTGAGAAAGAAGAAGGGGAGAGCTGGAGAAAAGGACCAAGGAAAAGTCGAGAAGAAAACAAAGGGAGAGACGCTGGCAGACATGAAAGGCAGAAGACTTTCCCACTGAGCAAGGCTGTAGGCAACAAATAATAAATAATAACAAAGTCATATTCTGTACTACAAAAAGCCCATATTTTGGCCCTGATCTCTCAGCACTCATCACAGTGACGTCAATGGGAGCTTTGCAGCTGATCAAGGGGTGTTTACAGCCTTCCATTTTTATCCCAGCTCATCATCCAGAGTACATGTTTCATGAAACATCAATGGAGCTGGAAGTCCGCCCTTTCCATTGAAGTTGTCAACTCATGCTCTAGAACATGGGGGAACTTTTGCCGACAAGTCACCATTTGTCTCGCCATGTTGGTCAGAATGTGGAGACAATTCTTTTTCTAGGAAGTTCAGCCATGCTTGGCTTCTTTTGCATGCTTGGCAGGAGAGCAGCATCTCCACAGCCTTGCAGTCTCTGCTCTCATTTCCTGCATCTCAGGGTGCTTGCCAGGACTCTCTGACATGCTGGGCAACTTTTTTCCCTGCAGAATATGTCAGAACTCCAAAACCCATAAACTGACACAGTCAACTTGTGTTTTTAATCATTGTCCTGACAAACACATGAACACCGTATCTGTAGGAATTGTCATCTTATCAAGCCTTTTCCTTTAAACAGTTGCCCTATAGAAGAGTTACACCTTGTGCTACTGCAAGCAACCAAGCAAGCCACTCACAGTTTAACGAGGTCCCTTGTGTGCTATGTTCACAGCATAGGAATATTTCCATTTATTGGAGCGTCTTCCCAAGAAAATTATTCAGAGAACTGGAGGAGAGGTCTTGCAAGTGGCTGACATTTCAGAAACCAATGGACAGTGGTGGAACAGATACCAAAACACTCCATCTGCTTTCATAAGATGTTTGGAGAGACTCAGAGGTTGGTTGTCATAAAGCTGAGAACATTTTCTGCCTTCTGAGCTCATGCCAAATAATGATTTTATCACTGATGGGACACTAGTGTATTGTTAATGATGTGTGAGGGTGCCCAAAGGTCTTGGATTAGATCTGACTTTGTTAAAGTAATCCACAATAAATAAATAAATTAAAAAATAAATGTGTAAATCTCAGTTTGCTCAGTCAGGAAAAGGACTGCTGGGTCCTTATCAAATGTGTTTCTTTTTCTTTGCGGCTGTATCCCCAAGCTTTAGGGATCCTTCTATTTTAGCAGCAGACAAATAATTTCATAGTATCAAAACTGCAAAAACCTCAGCCTGGGCGATTCTCCAGACTTGTAGTAGCTTATTGGTCCCACATAAACCTAAGATTTCAGTCGTGACTAGTCTATAAAGAATTAGTAAACTGTTCACAAAGAGCTAGCAAGTATTATACAATCCAATAGTGCAGGAAATTGAAGTATTTATAGTGCTTTCTATTGATGTACTCGTTATTGTCTGCAGCATGTGATTCTCAGATCCATAAATTGGACATGTTCATCACTTCTGCTAGTCATATAATAATCTTCCATAAACTGTCACTGAAGAAAGTCTTAAAAAGGAGTATAGCCAGCTTATTAGAAATAAAGGGTTGCTTGCGGGAAAGCCACAGAGACACGCTATGAAGGTAGAGTCAGGATTTTGCTACTCCTCACAGCGTCACTCCAGAGACCCCAGTTATTTCCTACAGTAATGTTTTCCAATGTTGTTCTTTTTGAATTTTCAGAACTCTAGATACTTCCAGGGGATGTGCCATCCCCACTGAGTGATATGAAGCTTTCTGACAATAAGTTAACACTTCTTGGTTATCTTGCACATATACCTTTGGAGTCCTCCAAAGATTTCCAGTTATCTGCCAACCACAGCTTTGGAAATACCTTCCTAAAGGCAGAAACTGTTTGTTATGTGCCTGGTCATCACTTGCTCAGAACTTCTCTTAAGCTGCTGTAGCTAATATTGCAGTAATAAGCAGTGCTCCACTCTCTAGAAAGTGAGTGTTTCTTTGACAAATACAGTATTGGACCCTCCATACAGGCTGACAGCTTGAATCTACAAGCCTGATACATGGATGAAATTTGTAGCTCACGAAAATTTACTACGACTCTTATTCATGGCAGGACTGTGTGCTGTCTATGCATATTGTCAGCTTACATTCAAAAAATGTTGCCTTTGCAAATAAATCAGCCCCTCTTCATACATTTCCAAAAAAGGCAAAAAAAGGCAGACAAGGGTCCCCACCAGTCTTTGAGAGCAGGTGGAAGTCATCTAATACAAAGCCATCAAAAATCAGTAGCTCTAGGAACATGCCACAGCTTGGGAACAGGATGGGAATTTGTGACATGAAGTCAGAAATGAGAACATTTCAGGGGGAGGGAGGAGATGCTCTTCATTCAAAAGTGGACTCATTGATGTACAAAGAGTCGTTCCCAATTTCCTGGCAGCCTCAGCATCAGCTCCAAACAAAACCTACTGGGTTGCTGAAGGACTTATGTTTTATTTCATTTTTTAAAAATACAAGTTAAAAAAGATTTACATGTCGAGTAACATGAGACAATTTGTGTGTGTCTGTGTGTTATTCCTTCTAAGTCAGTGTGTTTTCAGAGAAAATTTTATTCATGAGCACGTTTGGCAAGTTGAGCCATTTAAAAAAATACATTAAAAAAAGAAAGACCCAAACTGATATTTTGGCATGCCACCAAATCCCATTAAAAAGAGAGAAAAACCCACCCTAATATCTTTTTCATAATCCAAAATGCAGGGACATGTTTTAGTCATTTATGGCTTATGGGCTCAGAACTCCCACAACTGCTTTGAATTAGAAAGACCTTTTGGTCCCATTTTTCCAGATTTCATCCTGTTACAAATGCTTGTTTTCTTCTTCCTTCTCTCCTTTTTCAATAACGTAACATATGGATATGTGTGCAGATTTAATCAGTTCAGCAGCATTCCCAATCTTCCCCTTTTCTCCATCTCTAATACAGGTGACAGTGAATGGGTTTCACAGCAAAGGTGAACTCCCTTTTGCTTGCTATGTGCCTTGTTTTGAGTTAGAGCAAGAAGTGTTCTGAATGTTGGATCTGCCATTAAAAATATGCCAGACTTGGCCATTGATGGTCATAATCATTCTAGACCACCCTGGTCTTCAGAACTGCAAATGAATGTGCAGACTTCTCCATTCTGGTGGGAACCTATGGATAACCCCAGGAAATGCAAGACTCTGAACCTGCCTGGACAGAAGCCAGCTCATAAAAACATAAATACAGCCATAGATTAGAGGAGAGGTCCATCTTGCCTTTTATCCCATTTCCAGCAGTGGTCTTGGTGGATCCTTAGCAAAGCATAAGGACACGGCATGAATGAGCTTTCTTTTAGTCTCTTCTCCAAGCCTCTGGCTGTCATTATAACCAGACATTCATCCAACTTCTCTATGGCTGAGTTATGCACTCTCGGATGTCCATAGAAGTTCTGCTCTCTATTTCAGCATCTGGTCCTGCTAAAAGAGAAGGGGAAGCATGGAGAGAGCAAAATTTATTAGGAGGCTATTTTTCAGCTAGGGATGTTGTTGTTTGGGTTTTTTTCATATAATTGAGGTAAAGATCCTCTAAGGCTTAAAAAAACCCAACAACTGGGTCACATGTCAACATAGAAGGGATGACTGGGTCCACAAAAAATTTCTATTTCATTAAAGAAAAAGAAACTGTGGAGTTGAATGTCCCCGAATTGGTAGAAGTGTTTGGGTTTAGGAAGACATAACAGTAGTTTTAAACCAGGTGTGCCCACACTGGGAGTGTGATGTACAAGGCAACTCAGGATCCTCTTCCACAGAAATATAACACAATGGTCTTCTGCTTCTGGGAAAGAGATGGGAATTAATAGCAAGGATGAATGGCAGCTTTTCTTTTTGTGGAGTGGTTTTGGAAATAAAGAAATTCAATTTAAGCTTCACTCAGATAAAACCAGAGTCCTTCTGGCTCCTTCAGCCAAAATCTGGTCTCTTTGCTCCCTGGAGGTTGCTCCTACCACTGCCTATATTCCAGGTTTACACATAGGGAAAAGACGCAGAGAAAACTCTCGAAGGACAACCTGGCTGTTTTTTTCCTGGGTAATTCAAAGGAGATTCCTGTGGAGCGATGGTACATGGGTTTAGCATAGAGGATCTGGATGAAGATGTCCAACCACAACCCTACTTCACTGGGAAAGCTGAGGATGCTCATTGTGTTAAAAAGACTGATATTTTTTATTGTTCTTTTTAGTTAAAATTTGACACCCAGAAATCTTAACCAGATACAGAACATTCCTTCTACCAGCTTTAAACAAGGACAAGTTCATGGAAAATATCATTACTTTTTTCCCCCCTTTTTATTATTAAAACAATTCAGTGAGATTAGTATAAGTTTTATTCCTTTGTAAAGAAATAAGTTCACCAGAAACGGGGCACTGAAAATCTTAGTAAAGCACAGATAGCATCGTGAGGTTTTTGCCACAATGTTTTTCAGGGATTTAATATGGATCAGAGGAAAAAAGCCTACTTATTTTCTAGACTAGGAGCAGCAAGAGTAAATATCTGTCACTGAAATGGCATATTCCCACTGCTCCTAGAAGAAGATATTATATTATTGCCAGTTAATATAATTATTAATTATTACAGATGGCAATAATGATGATGATTGTTACAAATATCATTATCATTATTGCTACTACTGCTGAGCTTAATCATGACTAGAAAATGTTTCTCCTAGGAGCTGTATGCAAGTACAGAATAAAACATTCCTGTCCCCAGGGATTTTGTGCACATTGGCTGTTAAAAATCATTGGCAAAAATCAGAAGGAAAGCGACTTTTTTGTTACATAGAGAACAATCAGAGATGTGCTCTGCTGTCTACTGCTTGATGGGCCTGGTTTTGGGTCCTCATCAAAAAGTTATGAAAGCAGAAGAGTTCAGTGAAGGCCACAAAGGCAGGCAAACGGCTGGATCATGTGAAATACAAGGAGAGGCTGAAGGATTTGCATATTTTCAGCCTGGAGAAAAGAGGTTTAAAGTGGAATCCAACATTTTTAATGAAATACTTTAATGGGATTCAGAGAAAGGATGAGCCATCAGTAAGGTGCACTGTAAATAAGATGGACAAAAAGATGGAAAAAGTTTCATGATGAGGGTGGTAAAGCATTGAGACAGGTATCTGGAGAGCTTAATGATCACCATCCTTGGTCATACTCAAAACCCAGCTGGACAAGCCGCTGGACAACCTGATCTGACATTGGATGAACTTTTCTGTCAGACGGATTGGTCAGAGACAACCCCCAGAGCTTTTTCTACAACTCTGCAGAGCCACTGGGTTAGGTGACAATATCACTACTCCCCCTTCACACTGCATTTTACACCCACTCCGCAAAAATACCAAACTGCAAGACAAGGGAGCATCAAAAACCAGAGTTCCCTGTTGTTTCAGTCATTGGACCTCTGCTAATATGTGCCAGTTCACTCAATCAGACACAGACACAGAGCTCTGCTAAGAGAGCTGTTATGTCTGGCTGCACCCTTGTGCTAGCCCAGCCTGGTGATGTCTCATGGCTCTTCAAACCTGGCTGAGCTGTGACAGTTGGGTCCACGTTCACTCTGCCCATTCCCATGAGACACATTGGTACAAGGACTTGTTAGGTGCAGTTTCTCAACTCTTGCCACAGTGAAGCCCATTGTAATTGAATATCCAGCATTTTCACACAGACTCTCAAGTCTCTCCATTTTTCCCTCTCATTAGTTTAATTGTAGCCTTAAAATTTAAAGTGAATTTCAGGCCACAGTCTAAACACCTTAAACACTTTACCCCTTTTGAAGTTTTTCTCAATCTATCTGCTTAAGAGTTTACGTGGCAGAGAAAACTAAGATGTAGGTAGATAGGGACTGTCCACCCTGAAAAAGGTATGACTGAGTATGATAGATATCTATCTGATAGCCTATGATAGATAGATGGATATCTTAGATGTTCACCAAATCATGGGTAATGTGAAGAGTAGAGTGTTATCCACCCCTTCTCACAAATCAAGTAATAAGAGACAGTGAAAAATTTAAAGGTAATAATTTTAAAACACACTAAAGGATTGTTTTTGCATAAACTGCAAAATTTTGTTGTCAAATGCATTCTCACATGACATTTTTTGGGTAATAGGTATGAATGACATTTCCAAAGTGAACAGAAGAAATCATGGAATCTTTATCAGGAATCATTGGCTATTAAATGTGATAATTTGGCATAGGATGTCCTTAACTCAGTAATGGCCAAAAGCTGGAAACTTGTGTCTAGAAAGAGGGTCACTCTTGCTCCATTCTACTTTTTGCTAAAACTTATGTCTTGCAGGGGCAGGACACTGAGTTAGATGAGCCTGCAACCTGAGCCAGGAAGGCTCTTCTTACCTCCTTATGAGATGGCAATTGGAAGTGCAGGATGAGGTCCTCAGCTGGTTTATACTGACGGAGCTCCGTGGATTTCCCTGGCTCTGGACCACTTTACACCAGCCAAAGATCTGTCCTGCAGAGTTTGGATCCTTGTAACTAAGTGTTTCCCTGTAGTTTACGATGATGAAACAATAGCGAAGTGCCCATCTGCTGCTATCAAATCATAAGCCAACATATTTTCCACAGTCATATGTTAGTGCCTGAATGGCCATGACAGATTTACTACAGATTTAACATAATAAATTTGGGGTTATGTTTTAGTAGCTCTCTGCCTAGTTAGCGGAGTGGAACTGTAATAGGCACAGCATGCTAAGCCAGGACTAGGTCTTGTGACTCAGTAACATGTGTTTTATTGCTTCTTGAGTTCCTGCTGAACAGGTTTTCATTGGACTAGCTCAAGTCTTTGACCAGGTGAAGGCAACATCCATCAAGAAACAGTTATTCTTCTGTGGTGCTTACAGGGCTTAGAATAGTGGATATGAGTGTGATCTCATGGGGTATGATCCACCTGCCAAGGTCCTCATAAGGTGCTGAGATCCTGTGAGCAAAGCAGACTTCAGATATGGTACATACTTGTCTGGGATGCCCCACAGGTGTTTTTAAATGTCCCACAATTACTATAAGAGGAGTAGTTTGAAGCTCACTAGTACTTGGGGGGAAGTCATAAAGGAAAACATGGTAAATTTGCAGGTTGAGTGTAATCAGACCAAGCTTCCTTCACTTGCTGGTGTTGGTCTGAGGCTTTGCTAGGGCTTAAATTGTCCGTTATTCTCTGTGTGATGTCGCCAGTGCATTGTGTTCCAAGGCTCCATTATTCCTTTTCCTGTGTGGTGGAGAGACTCCCAACTCTATGAGTAAAAGGTCTAGATTTCTTGTCCTGTTCCTTAATCATATAAGGGACTGTTTATCTGTGATCTGTTCCCTTGGACACAAGCTTACACCAGAGCAGTGTGAGTTGCTTGTGGAGAGCATAGGGGAAATTTGTGTGACACAGCTCAAGGTGAAAGTATAAACTGGGTTATCTAATCCAGTGGAACTCCCTTACCCCTTTTACAGGAAAGGCCTTAATGATATACAGTGAATTTTTTTCAAAGCCATATTTTTGGTTACTTTTGAATAACTTTCCTGCCTGTCCCAGTGCACATAAACCATAGTCTGAGTAAGTGCATCCATTTTTTGTTATGGTTAAACAATCCACCCAAATAGCCCAGATGGATGATGTCGCTTTTTTGCTGTTCGGTTTTCAAATACAAACTTTGTACCTGGTGACTGGGTCAGAGTGGTTATGTCTAATGCCTTATTCATGCTCAGTTTGCATTTGGACAAGAGATCAACTGTAATGCACAGACTAGTACAATCCCAGTGACTTTCACCATCGTTTCTCACTCTTTCCAGACTGGTGTTTCCATCAAAGTAGGGTTTACTCAAGGGTTCACAAAATCAGAGTGACTCCAAAGCCCCTTGCACCAACCCTCCAGTTCCAACACCACCTCTTCATAAATGCCATTTATCTACACTTAATCCAGCCATACATGAGAGCTGGACTAATTTTTCTGCTGATATTTGCAACTGGGGAGAGAGAAGCACACACAACCTTTGGCCCACACAATGGTGTTTTGGATGGCTGTTCTCTGTTCCCAAGCCACCAGACTCTCTTTGTTGAGTGATTTATGTCCAGGAACTTATGAAAAAGATTACCACATGTGAATGTTAACTAACCTCGATTACAGGGAAGGAAAAATTGATCCACGCTGGCCATTAAGTATTTTCTAAAGAAAATAGTTCTAATCATGAACAGAGGTGGTTTCCAAGAGCCAGCTCTCCACACTGGGCTCTGCAGTGTGGCCTGGATGCAGTAAGAATAACAGATGTGATCACCTTCTCTTAGCCCTTTGAGAACAACAGTACCAACCCAGTCACACTGATATGATGTTACCAAAAAGCCTTGGGATACGAGCATGTTATCTCTGACCAGCCCATGAGAGCTAGGGTGGGGAATATTTTCCCATCACACCCAATCTCTCTAATCTGGGTGATGATACACAGGAGAATGGTATTAACTGACATTTAGGTGACTTCATTTGAAGTGTATTTCTCACATTGTCCATGCCTAGGGCCAGTATATTGGAATTATTTACTCCAGGCTGGAGTTCATGCTCTCTGTTCTTTCTCACAGTCATTGATTAGAAAACCAAATCTTATCACTTAAGCAAGAGAAACTCCAAACACCTTGCAAAAGACCTTTAATAACATTGGACCCATTTTACAGGTAAGGAAGCTGAAGTACAGAGAGCTGAAGTGACTCACGCAATGGTTTCTTCACAGAGCTGTATCACATGTACACCTTTCCTTCAATAATAGCCAACAGGGTGGATTTTGGGGGAAAAGAAAAGAAACTTTTCCTCACAATGAAATGCAGCTGCCTATGGGGTGGGGCCCAAGAGTTCTTTGTAATCAATACACACATATTACAAACATCTGTCCCCTAAACTCAGAGTCCTTTCCTGTAAGATTAACATAACTTTCAACAGTTACAGCAAGTTGTCATAATCTACAACTAATCATCCAGCTGACCACAAGAGCTTTTATAGCTCTTTGAGGCAATGGGGCTCAGCAAACCAGGATGGAGGAGCATGGGACTGTAGGCACATAATCTGTATTTCTTGTCATGAGTCTTTGGGTGAGTCAATTTTTCTCATGATGTCTCTTTACATTGCTCATCTGTGGGAAATAGGTGCAGAAGAAGATGTGACTTTCCCAGTTTCTGAAAATTTTTGAGATATTGAAATATTTTCCCCACTTGAAATGAAGGGGAGGTAAAGAAGACTCTCCAAAAAAATCTTGAACCACAACCAGCGGGGACAACAAATTTGAATCTAAGTAATTTCATTTTAATAATTAGGAAACACCTTGTTGCAGTTTAGACCACAATGTGTAATTTCTGCAATATAAGTTTGTGCTCCAAAACAAAAAGATACTCACAACTAGAGAAATGACATTTACCTTTTTCTGGAAGGAAAAATATTTATATTCTTTTTCAAGCAATGTTCATGTTGACATCTTTCTCAAAGCCAACACATTCTGGGGAAAAAATATTGATATGTACAAGTCCATACTTTTCAACAATAATATAATTACTTGTGAACTCTCAAAATTCAGTCACAGTCATAGAAAGTAAATTATCAGAGATAAAATTAGTTTCTATTGCTGCAGCCATACTGTATGTGTTTATGTTTTACCTTCTATTCAGTAGCTCCCCAATAATTTTAAATCTTCAGTCCCTTTCTAATAGATACAGTGAGCAAAGGCCTCAGATATTGTTTCAAACAAGGCTGATGAGAACAAGAAACTAGGAAAAGGCTGTGCTGTGACCTCAACCACCATAGAAGATGCTGGAGAATCTACACAAGAAACATTATGAAAGCTCCAGCTGCAAGATAGTCTTCTGGAGGATTTTGCCCGTTACTAAATGTTGATGCCAAGCAGCCATTGAATGCACTATCAGAGGAGACCAGGTTTCCTTCTCATGGTTCCAACAGTCATTTCCACCAGACTGCAGAAAGGAGACTGGGAGAAGCCATCAAACCTATTGCAAAGCCATAAATGTCGTCCTGCAGCATGACTTGGAAATATTGCAGAAAAGGCTCTGACAGCAACTTGTAAAATAAATAAACGAAAGAAGAGATCTTTGCTTTCTCAAGTCATAATCACTGGACCAACCCAAATCTGTAAGTCCTGCAAGATAAGGTTGTTTGACTCGAGGCAGAGATCCCAGCCCTGGAACCCAGCATTCCCACACAGTGAGCTTCAGCCTGTTGCACCCTCTGGGGCTGCATACAACTCACCAGCAGGCTCCCAAGCAGCCACATGCACCGGAGATGGGCGGGAAGCTGTCTGTCCTGTGGTCGTGGGTGCTCCCGAGACAATGCTTTCAAAGCTACATAGATGTTGCCTAAAACCAGTCCTTCTGCTATAAAAAGAACAACATAAAATTTGGATGCGAGCACCCAGACTTTGGGATTTTGGAGCCTGGATCCACTGGTAATAAATTCATAAAACACACAGATCACCCTATGAATCTCCTTTGCTGATTCACTGAGAAATACAAAAAAAATCTGGAGTTTTGGGTTGCTTCTCCTCCAGAAGACAGAAGTATTTTTACATTTTTTGTTTAGTATAGGAAGTATATGCATACTTGAAAAGGGTTAAACTATTGAAGTGCTTCTCAAAGTCACAGCCAGATGCTTCAGAAGGACAAGGCTGTAGGAAACATGCCATCAGCTGTCTGCATGGTTTCTCTTGTCATTGTTAGTTCTAGTTGTTTGGTTTTTTCCAGTGTGGAAAATTCCCATAAAATGGAACAAGGATAAAATTGACCTTATGATATAAGAAATTAGTAGGACTCTATGGAAATAGAACTTAGAACTTGAGAGTTTATTAAAGGAAGTCCTTGTGTAATTCCTGATTGAGAATACAGTTCTCTATTTGAAGAAAAAAAAATATCACAGGACGGGATCTGCTTATAGCCAGCTCTAAGGCAGTTGTGTAGATGCCCCTTTCTTATAAATTTAGGGAGACCATCAGCCCCCTACTGACATTTATCCCCCCTACACCAGGGGTAATCCAGGTGTTGTGGCATATCTGCCAAAGGTGCCTCTCCTGGAGTACAGAGGAAACACTGAAGAGTAGACTCAGCTGGACTTTGATATTTTAGAGATGATATTAGGGAAGAATAATTTCACCTAAGTATCTAAAAATTGAAGCACAGCACAGTGGGCTTTTTCTAATCCTCCTTGTGCCCACTTTCCTGAATTCATGGATTGCCATGGGAGCTGGGCATCTGTACATCGTAAACGTCTAGCAAGTGCTTTGCCTCATCCCTTAATTCTGCAAATACTTTTTGAAAATCCAGCTTTCCCCTTCTTTGGACCTCAGTGGTCTGTAAGCAAGATAATGTTGTTTTTCTGTCCCCTGAAGGTGCTAGAAGGCAAATCATGCCAAATACTATGAGAAGCTCACGTAACTGGTCATAGAGCTGGATGCTCATATCCCATGTGAAATCACTGTAGGTATTTCTGGTTTTCAGTTGTTTTTTCCTCTCTGAACTCTTTGCACGCATTACCCACCTTGAAAGATACTGGCAATATTCATAATCAACATATCTTTTTAGCTTTCTCATAGCAACCTATGCAACTAACTTAAAATTTTCAGAAAAAAGCCACAAAACAACCCCCTGAAAAAAACCCAACAATTCACATAAGGATTTTGAAAAATAAGTAAAATATTTGGAAAACAGTAAAGATTTTTTTTTTCCAATCAGGAGTTCTAATGTAATCCTACAGATGTTCAGACAAACTATAAGACCAATTGTTTTATCTGTGTTTTTCTAGGGCTTTTTAGCCACAAATGGGAACCATTTCACATTACAGAAGTTGAAGGCTGTTCTCTACTATCACCATACTCTGTATATTTCCCACTAACAGGACATAAATAATTCCAGCAAAAAAGCACATTAAGAGGAACATGATTGCCAGAGGATGCTGCTTCCCTCCCTGGTTATAATTACAAGGATGTGTGGTTTTGCTTAAATGGGAAAACAAATAGATTTCCCCAGCGTTTTTCTTTCCCTCCATCTGAGTAGACACTGCCTTTATCATAAGCTAAAAAAGAAATATTTATAGGAAAGCCTTGTTAAAATGCTGGCATGGTATTACTGTCTCTGGCTGAGCCATAAACTCACTTGGGGGAAAAAAAAATCACCCTCTGAAGGATGCCAGCAAAAAGCCAGTGTGTTGTTTAACTGCCAGGCTTGAACAATGCACGGGTCTTGCCTCAGATCTCCAGCCCGGCCTGGATTTCCCCTGTCAACAAGTCATTTAGGGCCTGATGGCTCATGCTCAGGGCTGTCCTGGGCAGAGCTGATCCCTCCCTTCAGGGAAGAGAATGGGACCCAATGGCCATAGAAGGTCCTATACTCCTCATTTTGTGCTAGATTAATTTCCACAGAAGGTCAAGCAGGGAATTGGAAGATGGAGAGCTGAAAAGCACAAAAACATGCTAAATGCTGTCTTGAAGTCTCAGTGTCGTGTCTACTGGAGGGGACAGCAGCGAGAATGGCCGTGCAAGCAACCCATTCCTGATGACTGCGAATCTCATGCACATTTTTTTCCCCCAATGTCCCAGATTAAGGCCCTGTGCTGCTGTATAAACAGACTACTGTGCAGGCTCTTCCTGGTGAACACAAAGAACATCTGGAGCTATCCTCAGCAGCAGAAAGAAGGGTGAAGAAGCTCCACGTTGTGAGGACATCTGCAGATGATCAATGTCAAACGCGAAATGCTCCCATCCCATCGATCAGGACCCCTAGGCTGCTGATGCATGTCTTGCTGCCTACCAGCTCCTCATTGGCTGCACAGAGCAGCAATCTCTGCACCACACTGCAGGTTGAAAGCAGGGAATCTTGCAATGCCTGCAGGAAGATCCCTCCACCAACATCAAAGCAGCTGGTCCCAGGACCTTCAAGACTTGGTCTGGAGATGCTCCAGCAGCACCATATTCCTGTAACGGGCCATGGCCTGCCATGGAGACAGACTCTCAGGAAGTCTGACCCTGTTTCCAGAGCAGGAGACTGAAATAGATGACAATCCTTAGTGGATGGAAAGCTCAGCAGTTCTTCAGCCAGTGGTACCAATAAGAAACAGTTTTAAATGCATACACATGCTTTTACTGAGTGCTAGAGGCATCGGTAGAGAAAAGGCCAGTCTTTCCAGGTGTATATTTAGTCTCCTTGCTGTTCTATTTTCTTGCTCTCCCTGGAGGAAAGATCAGAAATGCTGTCTATTACTGAAATGCCTTTCCCCCACCAGTGCTTCAATAAATCTTAGCAGGGAGCCATACACACCACATGCTGGGAAATTCCTCTGCAGCCAGGGGCTACAGGTTTGCTACAGGTTGGGCAATGTAGCAAAGGGCTCTGTGCTCTTCATCGATGAGGATCACTTGCCGGTCTTAACTATAAGCAACAGTGCACTAGGGGATTTATGTAAAGAAAAAAGCAAACTGGTCAAGTATGGGCTCAGTTCTTCATGCAGACTCAGCAGTAGATCCTTATTTAATTTAAGAACGGTAGTATGACAGATTTTGCTGGCCTATCAATTAAGGAAGTAGATTTTAATCCAGATTTTTTCTTTAATCTGGAAAGCATGAAACAGCTTCCAAATGAGGCTCTTCTGCATAGGGGAAACTGAGGCAGAGTGAGCAAGCTTCTCCACATTCCTTTCATCAGACTAGAGCTGGAATAACATGTCATACTTCTGAGTCCAATCCAATTTTCCAAATCCTGTGCAAACAGCCAGCACAAAGCCTGTGTAAGCACTTCAAGGATTAGGCCAGGAATGCCAACCAAATCCTCTGCTAATCTGCACCGTAAAGTCATGAAATTAGGCTTCCTCTTGAAATGTTTCTTGCATCCAGCTGTGTCAGAAACACCTTCCAGAAAATTTATCTCCCCAGACTGGAGATTCACTCCTAGGCAAAGCCAATCCTTCACTATGGAGTAAGACTTCAACGTAAAGTTGGTCTTTTGGCACCTTTCTGCACAGAAATGAACTTGCCTGTAGGTAAGTGACAGAGGGAGACATTTTTCCTTTCAGAAGCTGCTCAGCATCATTGCTAGTTTTATTTCAAAGCCAGGTAATGAAAGTCCCTGAATTCAAAGACACAGAGTACATGAAAAATCATCTTCAACTGTTTCTGTCTGAAAAGAAAGATAGACACAGATTTGGTCAGGGTCTTGCAACTACATCTCCATTCCTATATTTGTATCACATGTGTCTGTGTTTATATGAAGCTGGTGGTCAAGCCCTTTGCAGCATGCAAAATGTGAGCTCTGAAGGACTATGGGGACTGCAAATCCCCATGGACATGGGATTAATGCAGAAGGCACTTGGTGTTTTTCTCTGGTCTGGTCTGTGCACAATTGCAATTTTTGGTCTGATGGCCCACACCTCTCCAGTTCCACAAGGCCCTTCTGTAGACCTGCCCCATCAGCAGCTAAGTAGGACAACAGCCCTATATCTATAGGGAGGTATCCCTGATAGGAGAGGTCAGAGCTCTGGATTATAATGGTGCTGAAGTGACTGGTGGACATTGCCATCAGTCTTGGCTTCTTATATTGTTTCCTGTCATTGTTAGGTGGCATTGTTAATTAGTCTTTGCTTTCTCCCCTGGCCCAAGGGGTAGGGTCCCATGGGCCGTTCAATGCCCTTTAGATCTTTCAGCATCTCACCGTTCATGCATCCACTGCCTCTTAATGAACATTTCAGATGCTCTGCTTCTGCTGCCAGTGAAACTGCCATGTAGCTGGTGCCCCTGGGAGTCATGACTTGCCAGAGCAGTAGCTTGTGCAAACCTTCCTATTGTTCAAGCTCAGAGCTAGTATGGCCATTGTTACTTATCAGTGGCTGCTGTTTTCCATTATAGCCTGCTCAAACATGAACTGGATATGAGCACTGGGCTACAAGCCGGCCTCTTAGGCCTCCAGAGCTCTGCTGAAGGTCTGAATTGCTTCCAGCTCCTTCTTAGAAGTCACTCTGTATTCAGTAGAGAATCACACTCTTGGGCTCTTCACTTCTCAACTTGTTTCTTGCCAGAGAGTTCAAACCAACCCTACAGTTGTTCTTGTTCCACTAGAGCTGAGAGGATTTTCCCAGATGCTTGTGAATTGCTCAGAGCACATCAACAGACACAGAATTTTTTTCAGGCCAGAAAATACATACTAACTCCATCTCTCCACAGTCTCAGAAATTGAAATTACACATGGAGGGGAAAATACAATTCTAAGTTCAAGAATACTTTACATTCCTAGAGCATGCTCCTTCCTGGGACTGGGACAGGCTTCATCACTATTAACTACTTTAGTTTAATGGTGGGTAAGCATTCGTTCATGCAAGCAGGTTAGAAAACCTCCCCTCCTGTATCCCCTTTTTGGCAGCAGAGTGCCCTGTTTCACAAGTACTCAAAGAGAAATGCAATCATCATGATGTCTTCTGTGGTGTCCCTTTAATTTGGCATTTAGAAATATTGCAGAGGGAGAAAGGGCACATTGTTCAGCTGGTGATAAAATTGCTAGGAGATCTCAGTGCAAGTCCTAAAGACCCTCCAGTCTCTGTTACCACCTCAGCCAAATTTCTTTGACCTGAACATGCCCAACCCAAGTCCCTTTTAAGGGACTTCTAACTTGTATAATGTTTTTTGGAGACTAGCTTTAGGCTTTCAGAAGAGTCTGTCCTGTGGGAAAAATTACAGACCAGAACTTGGACAGTTTTTTAGCTGAACTTTACTTTCTATAACTCTTCATTCCCTATCTGTAAAACAGAGAGAATTGCATTCCAGACCTTGCCACCAAAGGCACAGGTCTCTGTGGGTACAGACTGCACTATTTTTCATTGGTCTGGCTGTTCTGGGAAGGTAGTAAAAGATCATCATTTCACAGGAGAGATGACAGTGTTAGTAGATAAGGTATTCAAAGAAAGATGTTTATCCCAATTCAAGAGAGGAGGAAAATTAGAAAGTATGATTTCTCTGTCACAACAAATTCTGCACACTCAGCAGCTGATCCTAAAAACAGAAGTCATTTGATAAAGCAAAAGGTGAAGGGATGGAGTTCCCAGTAAGGTCTAACTACACAGCACTGCGAAAAAATTAAATCTGTACCCCGACACCTACTTACACTGGGTCTGCGCTGCTCCCTCTTGCAATCCCACAGGAAACATGGGGACTTGGCAGACTTTTATTCTGCTCCCTAGAGAGTGAAATTCTTTTTATCTGCAAGAGATATTTGACATATAAAAATTTCTATACCTGTACTCACTCCATCGGTAGGTCTTTATAGGGCTGCTCTGAGCTTGAGATAAAAGTTCTGTGCAGCCTCCTTCAACCCCATTGCCCCATCCTGTCTGTGCTAGCAAAAGGTACCTTTATTCTTAAAATTTCACATCTTTTCTAAAAAGCAATGAGCAGAACTGTAGCTGAAATACTAGAAAAGTGGACCAGCTTAGCATCAATCCAAAAGAGAGATTTGTTTCCATTCTTATTGTGTAGAACAAAGAATACTGTATTTTGATTTCAGAGCAACTCTGAATGTTTTGTTTCACTCCAAGGTGCTTTGTTTTGTTTTCAGCTTCTTTAATCCTTGCAGAGAATTGTTTAAATTCCATGCTGATGCAAAGAATCATTTAGAAATAGAGAATTCCAAATGTTTCCTTTTTTTTTTTTTAAAAAAAAAAAGGCCTCCGCAGTGTTTTTATCTCAGAGGAAAAATTTCCCTGAATTTCTGTATCATTTTAGTTCTATTATCACTTAAAATAAAAAAATAAAAGTCACACAGCTCTCAGTGCAAGTCACTGGAAGAATTAACACCAGATGTGGCTATATCCTGAAGCAGGTTAATGTCAGGTTGCCGTTAAGAAAGCACCTTCTTTCCTCAAACTACTTTATCTCTGTGTGCACAATATCCCCACTAACCCAAAGGCTAAGTAATGATTTTTAAAGGTGGCAAAAATAGGATACAAAGGCTTTTCTTTCATAACCACCAAAGGCATACCTAGATGATTGAAAGCCAGAATCCAGTAAGTAGAGGAAGATCTAGAAAGATGTATTTGGGGGAGGTAAATGATGGATCTGGGGGATGAACCACTATGGTGTTTCTACTTAGATGTCCAACAGTCGGCATTCAGAGCCACAAAGTATTCCCAGCTCTCCTGGACAGGAACCCAATGTCGCTGCTGGACATCTGCTCTCCTGTTGCTGGCTCCTGCTCCAAACCAAGATACCTGCTTCTCTCTGTGGGGTGGAAGCAACTGCCTAAAAATGGCATGGGAACCCAGAGAGGAAACAGTGAGTCACCTGTCCGGCTTCCTGCAAGAGCATGTCACTGTCAGTCCTTCAGGAGAGGGACATCTGTAGAAAGCTACATTCCCATCTCTGAGGAGGTGGGAGCTGAGCCATGTGATCCCTGGGAAAACAAGCCAAAGTCTTGCATTTTCGACAGTCTAGGCCCTTTTAAAATTAAAATTTCCGTTTGCACTTAATTTTTTGTGGGCGCTAGGGAGCATGGAGATAAAGCAACATTTCCCATGCAGGCACGAGGTGCATCCAAAGGACTGTCTCCTGTACCACCTTCACTGTTCTCCTCGTGTCCTCTGCAAAGCCCTGTGTGCTTCTCTGTAACCTCTTTCCAATCCCTGCTTAGCACGAAACATGAGTCACCCTTGCCCAGCCCTCCTGTTTGTCTCCCCCACATCTGGAAGCCATCTGGGTCACACTGATGAGCCTCCCCAGCTCCTCCTTCCCGTTGCACAGGCAGCCCAGCAAGAGAAGCCCTGCTCCAGCCACGGCAGCCTCACTTGTGCCCCAGCCTCCCTGGCTCTGTCACTGCAAGGCTGCACCAGCACTTCCCACACTCCTCCAGTGAATGGCTGTGGGCTGATGGGACTTGTGACTCTGTCTGGGTGATAGAATCACAGAATCACAGAATGGCATAGGTTGGAAGGAATCTTTAAAGATCATCTAGTCCAAACCTCCTGCAATAAGCAGGGTGTCCTTTGAGCTCTGGTTCCCTCACGGTCATCCTCCATATGTTCCAGCTTCTGCAATGGTGGGCTCTGGGTTTGTGGTCTTTGGAGAGAAGGTTACAAGAGGGGTAGTACTGAGTTAGATGAAATGTTTGGTTATACCATATTCTGTCTGCAGCTCTAGCCAACAGCAGGTCCTTCAGGAGAAACACAAAAAGAGGGAAAACACAAGGTGATACTTCTCCAGAATACTCTCCCAGCCACCAGTCCATTCTGTCTTAGGCCTTCTTGCACCAAGGGAGCCATTTCTTTTGATCCATAACGTGTCACGGGCATTTCTTCTCTAGGCTTATTTTGTTTTAGGCATGTAGATGGTTAGTTTTTGCAACATCTTTGTTCAGGGAGGTCCACATCTTCACGGCACACTATGAAAAGGACCACCTTCCTGCTTGTCATCCTCTCAAGTGCGAGTGGCATCATTTTCATGGCCACCTCAGGCCACCCCACTTTTTTGCCAAAAGGCTGTCAATGGCACTCAGTTTTCACACCCACATTCATATTCCCTGCAGTTCATGAGTGACTTTGGAGACTGCCCAAAACAGGCACAAGGAGGAAGAGAAAGCAAATGGCCTTATCCAGGACACTGAGCTCTGTGATCCAAGGGTTCCTTCGTGTCTGTGTGCCCAATGGATCCTTGGCTGCTGCAGCAGCCCTTGAGGGAGCCAAAGACAGTTGTGAGCATAATTTAGAGCTCCCCAGAGGCCAGTCTGGAGGTCCTCTGAGTGCCAACTTGAGATGGCCAGAGGAGCAGGCACAAAGCCATCTTTGCCCAGCTTTGTGCCAAGCAGAGCTCTGCTGGAGCATGAGGCCAGAGAAATTCTCTGAAAAAGCATCCTTTCTTTTTTCCCCTTTCTGTTTCAATTGCTCTCTTTTCTCTCACATTTGCTCTTCTGTCCCTAGATGAGGTGAAATGTTAGTGCACAGTGTAAGGCTGGGCCACACAATGGGATGAAAACAGTGTCAGAACAAGAAGGGAAAATCTATTGTCCCCAAGACCGCAAATCCTCCTTTAGGTCTTGCAGTTTTCTTCCCTGGTTTCCAGATAAATGCTACCTCAGATCCAGGTATATCCTGCAGTAGAGCATTCCTCATAGAGATACACTGAATGCTGGTATTGCGGCTGAGTTTACGTGATGTCCTTGACTCCACTGAGATACTAATCTGGGTCTTTCTTTCTCTCCTTTGCTCAGCTGCTAATTTTCACAGCACTTATAGGAACTTCAGGCAGTACCAACAGCATGTAGACACCCACACTGCCGGTGCTGGTCCCTTCTTGTGTTAATGACCCTTGCTCCTCTAGCTGTGCAGTCAGACAAATAGCGTGTGACTCCTCTGAGGCCTCCAGGGCGCAGATGCCTCCAGCAGAGCTATGGTAAGTGAGAGAAATTATGACTTCTATTATACATTCATTTCATCCTGTCTATGGATTCCAAACTCAGCATCTTTGACACTTTCAGCTGCTTTGTTCAATGGTCTGGACATTGTTGTACAAATTACCTAACTAATTTTTGAAAGCTTTGAAAGTTGGGAGGAGGAAGGGGAACAGGTATGCATCGAAGATGCACTGATGGAGAGATTGATTTCATTGGGAAATGTTACGACAAATGGCTTATCAGGATCCTGATTATACTCTACTGCTGAAAGAGCCCAGTAAAAGAGAAGGTGTCCACAGCAATAAGACTCAAATTGTAACCTCTTCCCAGTCCTTGCATAAAAAGCTGCTTTCAGGGCTGTGAAACAGAGGAGAATTCCTGCAGAAGACTGCAACTATGGCCAAGTAGGGACACTGGGGTGAAGAGAATATCAGTGAGTGGTCCGACTTGAAGGTTCATTGCCTTGCACATGGAGACGCCTACAACAACCCTACAGCCCAGAACAACCCTGCTGTGGAGGCAGCCTCTGGTATCTCTCTGGCGTTACTCTGGGACATGGACTATTTTTATTTCTCTCTGCCACAGCACCACTCACGTCTGTGTCATTCTGGGGTGTCATTCTGGGATCTCCTGCTGCTTGTTCAGGGCAAGTTACATTCCCTGGGCTGATTTGCACCATTGTGGTACAGCTCATTTTTCCCCTTCACTTTCTCATTTGCAAGCTCTGCAGTGAAAGTTACGTTTTCCACATTGAGAATGAATTTTGGGCAAGGTGCTCCATTCCAGAAATAAACTTAAACACTTTTCTAATTTCCTAACATAATATGTTTTTCCCTTTTATTTTAATAAAAATAACAATAATAAAACAAAGCACCCTTTCTCCATTTCTTTTCTTACACAAACACATAATCCTGGTGCCTTAATGTCTCATCAAGAAAATCCAGACTGGAGGCTGCAGCCAGGACTCTGTGCCACCTAGATATTTTGGACACATATTTGGACTCACATATGCACATACGCACACACTTTGCCTTCCCTGCCTCAGCAGGACAAGACTTCAGATCTTTCCTTGCATCCACAAACTTGAATGGACACACCAAGCCTCAGCAGGGAAAGGTCATTTCCACTCGTTGACATTCAGGCTGTCTCCCCATTTGTACTCTTGAAATTATATTTATGTTTTAAGAGCATCAGCCTGGCTGAGGAGAGACTTTCCATTCATCAAGATTTCTGGGAAGACAGAACTTTCACACCTGTAGGAATATGGGGTTTTGACAGAAAAATATCCAAATCCTAGCGCGTCTTCTCCTAATGGGCTTGCTCAATTACTGGACTGAAGCTGTTGGTTGTTCTGCGATATAGTTTCCCAACAAAAGAAGTTTTTTGTGAACACACATCTTGTGCATGGGAGTGCATATCTGCCTGTCTGCCAAATCATTCTCACTCTCTTCTGTTAATAACTTCTGACCAATTTCAATTCAACTTCATAGTGAGACTGTATTTAAAAAAAAAAAAAAAAAGTTCCTGTATTAAAGCAGCCAGGTAAAAAAAGTAAAATCTAGTTAGTTAATAAATTAGGGGAGAGATCAAAGGAGCTCAAGCCTTACCAGACACAAAAGACTGACACAGTGAAAGAGGGACTTGCAGGAACAGCTATATTCACTTCACTGCCCTGGGAATATGTTCATGTTTTTCCTTCATGACCTGAGAAGAGCCCAGGCACAACATATGAAGACCAGGGTGCACACAGACTGATGCTGAGATTCTACAGGGCAAAGGCATTTATACAGCTCTTTGTACAATGGGATCTCAAATCACAAATAGGAATTCTCCTCACCACAGCAGTAGAGATAATTTCATATGTTAATAATTCACAGTAAAACATGGCTGAAGAATGAGTAACAACTGATATAGGGAGATTTAGACAGATAGAGTCAGTCCCCATTTTAAAAAAGCTGCTCAGGGTGCTGGAGTTGTCTAAAGATGAGTCTTTTAGGGTGTAATTGGGATGGGAACAGAGTCCCAGCCAGCCTGTAGAAGTGATCTCCTCTATCACTCAGCTCATGTTCCCACTCCACAAGGAAAACAGTCTTAATGGCTTGACTATACCCATTACGAGATGAGGCTGGGATAGGGTAAATTATTGTGGGTTTTGCACATCAGAGAAAAGTTTACAAGACAGAGCAGACCTCATCCTGGCAGCCCAAGTGCAGTTGATGAGAGTCACATTTCTATGGGGATGGGGAAGAAGAGCAGATTTGATTTAGAAGATCAGGATGCAGCAGACATATTCTGATCAAAGGGTAGTTGAGCTATGAAAAAGCCTAGTTCATCAACTCTGGGCTCTTCCTATCGCAATCCCCATCCATCCACTTGTCCTCTGCCTCCCCAGCCTGTCTTATGCCACCAACCAGAAACAGACATCCCAGTGTCAAACCCCATTATCCCAGTGCGTCTCACAGTCCCAGTGTCTCTGTGTGCCCCCAAGGCCCAGTGAGCACCACACCCATTTTACCAAGAAGGAATGACTTACTCCAGGTCACCCAGCAGCCCTACAGCTGTGCCAGGAATGAAACCAAATCAGATAAAAGTGTCAGAGTGAGTACAGCCAAACTGTGCTCTGGAGCAGTTGGCCAGATGAGGTAACAACCAGGGAAAGACAGCGATGGAGCTTGGCAGGAAGCAGGAGTCACACGCGCCTCCCACTTTGGCAGAAATCAGAAGTTGCTCAGGCTTTTCATGTCTGTTGGCTGGAGCATTTACCCAATACTGCACAGGTTCACAGGAGACATTTGGGGAGGGTCCACCTCCCTCCCTGAGCATCTCATGCCTTCCTTCCACACACAGCAAAAGATGTTAAAGAAGGTACAACATGGGCAAAGTGAACTCTGTGCTGAACTCAGCACTGAAGTGTTAGTTATTTTGAGAACTCTGGTGTGCCAGAAATTGCCTAGAGAAGTTGTGTAGTCTCTGTCCTTCAACATTTTCAGGACCAGACTGGATAACGCCTTGAGAAAGCTGTCCTGGCCTGCTAGCTATCCTGCTTTGAGCAGGAGGTTGGACTAGATGCCTCCTGAGGTCCCTTCCAGCTTGAACTATCCCATGACTCTTTAAACTGCAAAGTTCAGCTGCGCCTTCACCATCCACAGGGTGATGCTACCCAGTTCACTACAGTAATAACACCAGACAACCTGCAATAGCACAGCTAGATAATAGATAATAGATAATAGATAATAGATAATAGATAATAGATAATAGATAATAGATAATAGATAATAGATAATAGATAGATCCGGACCTGCCTGCATGAAGGTACAAGTCCCACACGCCTCCTCCCTCCCAAAAAGTTGTAACGCTTGGCTGTTTTTTCACATGTACCTTATTCGCTGTGACTTTCCCTCAACATATAGGTAAATATGGGCTAACTTGATTTAACATGCAATGAGAGCACACTGCATTCAGCTCATGGACAGCATCTTGCTCAGCCGTCATAACCTGACCATGTGCCTACTGCTCTTCTGCCTCTGCTCTTCATCCTGGGACTTTCCAGAATTTTGTTACCCATCCAAGAGACTTTTGTGATGTGAGCACACTGCTTTCACTTCTGACCCAGGGAGGACCTCAGACCAAACATCTCAGACTCCAGCCATCAGCCATATCACCTTCCTTTCTTATTTTCCATCATAAATTTCCCCCTGCTCCCTGGCTCTACTTCCAGGACTAACTCATCCATTGCTGAAAGTCCTCCACCACTCTCCCTTCCTTCCATAATCCCTAAGACAGCAAAGGATTTGATCTCTCCTCTTTGGAAAGGCCAAAGGGATAAGCCCTAGGCCTCCTTGGCCTATATGGTGGAAAAGATTTCACACCAGGTAATCCTATTGTTCCTTGTTCCCCTACCTGGCACAGTCTTGTGGTGTTTTGCTGCAAGATCCCAGACGTTATAAGATGATGGGGGAAGTTCAGCTCTGTACTGACGGCTCCAAACACATTAGTATTAAATTCTTATACAATCAAAGCTGCCCGCAAAATAAAGCCAATGATCTACCTGATTTGGATGTTTTTGGCACAGGACAATAGACTGCAATTTTCCAACAGAATCAACTTGTTATAACACAAGGATTTTTTTTTTTATTTTTTTTTTTAACGTTAGCTTGTTTGCCCTCCTGCCAGATTTTGTTAGTAATACTATGGCATCAGGCCAACTTGCAGCTTGTTTGGAGTTCATCTAAAAACCTCTAGTAAAAGGAGATAGAGGTTCCACATTTCTCTTGAAAGATGGAAAGCTTCAAAAGGCCATTTGTGGAGGCATCAAGCCGACTGTCTGGGGTCCCAGTCCTCAAGAAATTACCTCATCCTGCTAATGAGGAGTTTGCTTCAGGCTGTACTGAATAAAGTTCTCATTCTGACTCTTGATTTAGAGGAGCAGTTGTTCAGTCAAAGTTGGTCGAATGAGTTCTCTTACTGGTTTTCCTGTTTATCTGTTCCTTTCAAAGTACAGATCTCTAAAGGGGAGATGAAAATTAATTTAAATGTGCTCTGATTTTCCAGCTCAGGATACACCATCTTTCAGGTAAATCAGCTTCCTACCACAGTCAGTTTTCATTTGTCAAATTTTGTGTTTGTCCTCTTTTTCTGAGACAGAAATTTTTCATGATAGTTTCCCAGTGGCGATAACCAAAACAGGCAGCATTTTTAATGCTCTTTCTTCAACAAGCTGCTCAGTGGTCTGTGGACAGCACTTTCAAAACATGGATGTTATTTCTCGTGGCACAATAATGGTGACAGAAGGCAGTTACATTTTCCATAGAAGTTTTCAGAGAAGTTACATTCACTTTCTCAGTAGATTCTGCTTCTCTCGTTTTTGGCATCCTTACAAACACTAAAGACACCTGGGAGACATCACTTTCTTCAGACTTTGGCTTGATGTAAGCCTATTACCTTTGGGCTATTAGCAGATGTGAACAAGGTATTCATGTAAAGCCAACTCAGTAAACAATTCTGGTGGTGATGTAGAATAGCGATCTGACTCCAGATCTCTCCAACTCCCACACTTATGTCTGCTTTACAAAAGTCAAAGGCAGTGAAGAAATCTGTTTTTCACAACATTAGCATCCTTAACTGAACACAGTCTGTCTGTAGGGTGTTACAGCTGGGTGTGAAATGGTTTTCCTATTCTGTGAATTTTATGTTAAAATCTCAGCAAGCTTCCCATCATAAATTGTGATAAAAAGCTGAAATATTCAAAGTGCTGACACCCAAAAATCTAGTGATGGGGAAAGGAGGATTGTGGGCTTTACTGAAATTGTCTGGGTTTGAACTTTTTAAAGAAAGCTTGAAAGCTTTAATTTTTATTTCAAACATTTTGATTTATGTTTACAATTTCATTGCAATTATTCTTAATTTCAAACAAAAATTCACATAATTTGGCCATTTAAAATATCATGTTCATAAAATATAAAATACCATATTAATAAAATATAAAATATCAAAACAACGCCATTTCAGTACTTAAAATCTGATGTGAATCAAGAAGTTCCTCTTTTCCCTTAAAACACACAGTTTGAAGGAAGAACCATTTTCTAGCACAGAGGTGGTTGTACAGATGTGGTGGCTGAGATGTACTTTTTACAGAATTTCTTGTCCAATGGCAGAAATACTGACTTCTGCAGAGCCAGGGGATTTCCTGTAATGCCAGATAAATCTGCAATGGGGAGAGTTTTCTTTACTAAGGCCTGGATAGAAACGTTGAATACTTTTGTCTGGAAGCACTTTGAGACACACCTTAGCGTTATCCAGTAATAATGTGGAAAGTAACTAAGACTTTGCCACAGGAAAGTTGATGCCATCTCACAGCTCTGGTGTAACTGCATACACTTGTGTTTTTTTGCTCATATTTCCTTCCAGCATATCTCTAGCCAGTCTGGTGTTTAATGCACGTGAAAAATTATCAGCTCAAAGCAGCCCTTCTTTGCCCGGAGTATTTCAGAAAAAATGGTGGTGTGGTGTTTCCACTTGATCTGTGGCTTTATCTAATCCCATCACTTACTAGTTCAACCCAGTCTACAAGATTGTCATAGCCAGACACTCCTGTAGAGGATACTGTCAAGAGACATGAGCATTAATACTCAAGGGCTCCATGAGTATTGGATTTCTGCTTCCCTCCTGTTACCCCTGTTGAAGAAACAGTGAGGAAGGACACTGTCTGCTAAATTAAATCACTAAGGATTGCTTCAAACCATGCCATGGCTTTACCATGCAAGTAGTCAAGGATGGGACCAAAAAGAACCTTCCTATTGCAAAAGAGTCCTTGCAGCATGGTTTTAGCACACCAGCAAATAGTTTGTAGGAGCTTGCAATAGCTTTTCCTTGTTCCATACATCTTTTTCAGAGGCACTGTTCCAGGACACAGATACCTGGGTTGGCATTTCCACACAAAACTGCTATGACATTTTTATTTCATCTTAGTTTTCACTACAGTGTATTAGATTAAAAAGGCCTTTCATTGCCACACTCTTTGGACTTTCTACTCTCCTCTCTCTCTTTCCCTTTGTGAACGTCAACCAAAACCTGAACTCATATTGAATTCATTTCCTCTCTGGATACCTCATTACTAAACATTCTGTGCAAAAGACAGTAAGCTGACCTTCTGTTGAATTCGGAGCTCCTCTTCAGCTAGGATCTCAATCCTATCTAAATATTTCAGTCTTCAGCAGCTGCAAAAAGAAATGCACATGAAAACTAGGACCATGCATATAAGATCTATTGGATTTGAGTGGCTTCAAATCACCATGGAGCCCGCAAAACTCCACCGACTCCCTCACCTACAGTTCAAGCCAGTTAGAGCAGCCAGAAGATTGCTCAGTTTCTGCTGAGTGTCCAGGACCTGAGATGGCTGCCAGATGATGCAGACAAAAGTCTACATGGCCCATCATCAGGAAATCAGGACAAACCACCAACAGTCCCAATGTTCCTGGAAAGCCTGGTCTACATGAGCATCAGGAACCACAAAGGGGAGTCAAGAAGGGGAACCATTTATGGAGGGTGGAATGGATGAGACATGTAGTCTGGATACAAGGAGAATTGGCACTTCTCATTCAGCCATTGGGAAGGGTTCCTAAACAAAAGTGCTGGAAACCCCAGAGTATATAAATCTGAACAGTTCAAAACTAGGAGTATGGTTATGTTTGGATCTAACCTTCATGACTGTGTCTTGGCTTTAAAATAGCCGTCTCTCCCCAGGTTGGATCACACATTTCTCTCAAACTGAACTGCTCAGCCAGAAAGCAGTGACCTCAAGGTAGGAATCAATGGATGAAATCCTAGAGTTAAGAGGAAAGTTAGTGCTGCATGATCACATTGGGCCTTGACAAATCTGTTCATTTAAGGAGAAAAAAAAAAAAAAAGAATCCTCAAAGTTTAGAACTTTGAAGAAGTTTGGATTCAAATTCTGATATTTTGGCTGAACTCCAGCTATAGAAAATACAAAGCAGCTAACCATACTACAGCATAAGCTGGAAGTCAGCAAGTCCTTTTTTCCAGAGTTTAAGAAGTGGGAAGATCAAGTTAAGGGCTTTTCATACAATTGGTAAATCTCAGAAATTTTAGAGGTTTGGGTTTGGACAACTGTCAGACCCTGACTACTTATCGTGGTTGCATTTGCTTCAAACATCCTTGATTGAGAAAATTAGGCAGGAAATATTTTTGCAGTGTCCAGCACTTCCTGAGCTGGAGGAACCAGAAATCCCACAAGAACAGTTCTTACTCATTACATTTTCCTTACCTTAAGCCTTCACCCAGACAGAGCGGGTAGTCCACAGAATCCAAGCAGAAGAGCAAAACATGAAAAAGAGTGCAAACTTTATCTTAGGGCAAAGTACTCCTGTTCCCTCTGCATGATGTCCCAAAGCCCCATGATCTGCAGTATGTATAGATGATTCAACATTGTGTTAGGACTGGTGAAAGCTTTAAATGCAAATGTATTTTATTCTTCTCCTTTGGCACCTCCGATGATAGGCTAGTGGCAGACATAGTTTCAGAAAGAGCTAATTAGAAATAAACCCAAATTCAGTTACACTTTTGGGTTTTTTATTTAATTTTTTTCCCCAGTGGAAAATAGTTGCAAGAAATCATGGATCAAAAGTTTCACAGAGCGAACACTTGGGTTGCTACCAGCTTTGGATGAAATTCATCAAACACAAGGACATGAGTGTTCATCTGCAAGGTGAATGTTCATCTGTGAATCTGCATGTTAATACATCCATAAATTTCCTATATGCTTGAACCATACATATATGCACAGTGGGAAGATGACAACCTGTAAGCACTGGAGAGATGCTAAGGAATTACGCACTTGAGCACCAGGGGGGATGATTACATCTTCCATCTTGACTCGGGCTGTGCTATACTATTTAGCTACTTCTGGATTAAGCTTGGAAACTGCACAAGATTTGCACTGAGTTTTCTCAGTCAGCCTGAATCAATTGCACGTGACAGAGCACATGGATTACAGAAATGTCTATGAGAGCCCCCACCTGGTGTCTGAGAGCTGCCAAGGTTTCAGACTACCAGGTGTTGATGTCTAATGGGCACTCACCCAAAGGGCTTCCCTGGCTTTCCTGTGACAGATCTGTTGGTCCTCCTGCAGGTGAGTAAGCTCAGTCCAACCACGGCTGATAGCAAAAGAAGGACACACAAGCAAGAAAAAGACCTTTCTTTGCATCTTCTGCCCTTTGATCACCTACGTGTAAAGAGGGGATTCAGATGGGAAACCCCTTTCCTGCAAAAGTGTGAGGAGGATGAACCCATGGAGAACCTGAACCTCAGGCATGGATCCCTGAATCTGCTTCTGTTCAGAGCAGTGGAGACAATCACAGTGACTGTGATCCTGAGATTGTCACAGTGCTGTGAACCTGCATGGCAGGGAGCTTCCACACCTCCTCTCCCCTCCCCTCCTCTCCTTCTGCTTGTGGGACTCACCAGGGTCTGCTGGTGGCAAGCATCCAGCCCTTCCCACTTCAGATCCTGCTCTGGGACTGATTTTTCCTAGGAAGTTGGAGCTTTTCCTAATCAGTTCCTCAGAAAGGTTCCATTGCTGGTGGGGTCTGAGAAGAAAGGCTTTAAAGCCAGGCCTGCTTGCGGCAGTGGGAGCACTGCCATTGCTTTCTTTGGTTCTTACACTTCACGCTGCTCTGATTTGTTTTTCAAGTTATTCTATTTTCTTTATTTTGCCCAAACATTTTCTTTTCCCCATAGGGATGGAATATGCCAGGGGCTAACACCAGAATCACATGCTCACAAAGGAGCTGCTGCCCCCTCTTTCCTCATTTTTCTAAACTCTTGAACTGTTTTGGGCCAAGCAGATTTTTCTGGTTATTTTCAGAAGAAAATTATCTATGATGCTAACAAGGTACCGATGGAAAAGTCAAGTTGGCTGGAGAGCCTCTCAGCATCCCATCCTCTTCTTCCTCCACTTCTCTTCTGAGTGGGTCTGTAAGAGCAGGGAATGCAATCACTCTGACCATGCATAATCCGGATCCACTTCCTCCCTCTTAAAAAAACCGCATTGCCCTCCATTAAAAAGATTTCCTGGTTAACAAGCAGAAAAAGCACTGGCAACTAGGCTATATAAAAAAAATATATTTCCCACCTCCCCAAGTAAAAAACAACAACCAAAAAAAGGCACGAGGAAGATGTAAAAATCACAGGTTATGAAAGGATGGCACAGAGCAGATACAGTGAACAGAACATATGGAAGTGCCACATTTCCCGGGTGGCACAACCACAACCAAGTAAAAAAGAGCTTTCATGGGGGATTTAAAAGTAACATGCCATAAGGAACCAGCCTAAAAATCTGAAGAGTTATCCTCTCACCTGGTCTCACCTGGTCAGGGTGAATCCTTATAGGGTTGGTACCTTTAGTGAACATATAAGAGGGGGAAAACATATACTGGAAATTAAATTCACAGGAGATCAAACTGTGGGAGTGATGCTTCAGAGAGTAGCATCTACCCTGCAGTTTCCTACCTGAGCCTATTAACATGACGTTCCCACATCCTGTGTCCTCTAATTAGCACACAGCAAATAGGAGTCCAGAAACACCAAATTGAGAGTCTTGTCTGACTTTCCCAGCTTTCTTTTTCCTGCTTGTATAAAAGAACAGCCACCCCCAGTCAAGAAAACCTTACTGAGGTGTTGCTCAAAGCTGGTGGGACTGGCTCTGGAAGCAGCAGTGAGGATCCTGTCCCAGGGAAGACAAGCTCTTCTAAGAGTATATGTCAAGATCACAGAGGGGAAGATTGTGTGAACTACAATTTTTTGAACCCCAATCCAAACAACTCTCCTCTAACCCTCTAACAGCAAGTAGTCATCAGCTCCCAACATCTCAAAATGCTGTTTCTAACTATTAATAAGGAGTGTTGAAGTTGCCTGGCTTGATTATGTGCAGCAGCTCCCCGAGGAGCAACTGTACCCAACAGGAGCTTATTCACAGAAAACCTTCTGTGGGATATTTCTCCTTGGTGAGAAGTGGAGCTGGTGGGATGAGACCAGCCCCAGCCGGACGAGGCAGTTCTTGGGACAAGGATTCAGAGAAGGGTGTGTCAGCGGGAGGAGCTCCAAATCTGGGAATGCAAAATTCCCCTCTTCTAGTGGGGTTTCTTTGAAACCCTTTGAGAGCATGCTTCTTCCTTGAGTGCCTGTGCCAAGAAAACCCGTTGGCTGCTACATCAGAGGAAACCTAATGCAGAAAAGATTGTGAGCCCAGGGGGACAAAGTTTCTTTGAAAAGCCCACCCCAGGCGTGTATACACCAATGCTCACACACGAGTCACACGCACGTCTGCCCGTATGCACACACAGCACAGCCATGCATAGCTGGGAGCCTCCCGGGGACGAGTAAACACTTCAGGGCTGTCCGAGCCATAGAGAAAATGAACCTTTCATAACACTAAAGGCAAAGCTGACTGCTTGAATCAGGCTACAGCAGGCTGTGGATTTCCCTCCAAGCTAAAGCCATGATTGAAATGTGCCGACCAAGGCTAACCCAGGAATGTTCCTATACAGTTTAGGATGACGTGTGGAAGCCTACCCAGTCACATAAATAGTCTGCACAAACACAGGGGTTCCCACACAACCATTTGCTGGCACACTGACATGGTCTGTACCTTACAGCATCTCTCTGACCACTGGGGATACCACAGGGGCCAGCCCAGCAGCCCCGATGCCTGTGGGGTGGGAGCAGTGACCCACGACAGTGTGGAAAAGACAGCTGTTATTAGTGGGGCATCCCTGGAATGAGATGTGGGACACAGTCGCCAGCCACTTGTGGTCAGACAGGCATCACAGCGCGTTTTACATAGGCAAGGAGATAATAGCAGTTTCACTAGCCTAACTCTTCTCCAAACAGGGAATATTTTTGACCAAATACAGCCTCTGTAGCTTGGAGCACATGCTTTCCTTTATGGAAATGTCTATGAAAATGCCACTGGTGCAGAAAGTCAGCTGTGCCCCAGAGGGAAAAACACACGCTCCGCAAAGCCATGGACCAGCAAGACACCTCCCCTGGGCCATCTGCAGAGACTGATGCACTGCCTTCCTGAGAAATGCAAACACTGAAGACAGAGCTAGTCCCCAAGAAGTAGAAGATGATCTTACCAAATTTAAGATAGCAGGTTTTCCTGTCTAAAGGAAAACACCTGTGGTCCAGGTCTGCTTGGTCCTGAGCCTCATTCCCTCTGGGATCTGCTTGCCCTCCAGTGGTCTCTGTACCTGTCCAGGTGATGGCTCTCTCCGTCCCTGCACAGGGATGGAGCTCTCAGAAACTCCTTGGTGCTTGTGCATCTCTGAGAACCTTGACCCAGGCCCTGGTATCTTCCCTGTCCAGAGAATACAGTTGGGAGGGGATTTATCCCAGTAGAAGAGGAGAGGATACTGAAAAAAGTAAACCATCCCAAGCTCGAATGCTTCAGAGACACCTGTGAAAGCTGCCTGGCTTCCCCCAGAGCAGAAGCTGCAGGGCTCGTATTTCCGAGCAGAGTGCAGGGATGAGTCAGGTTGTTTTCTCTGCAGAGAAGTGTTAATCCCTGCCGTGAGGAGCTCAGCTGCAAGGCAGGCTGCTCGAGGAGCTTTTCCCTCTAGCGGAGGACTACAGGAAGGGATTCCCATGCTGGTAGGAGATAACTCAGCCCTCCAGGCCTGAGTTTGGCAACATGTTGATGCGATGCTGGGAAAGCCTGTCCCATGCGAGTGCAGCCTCTAGGACCAAAACTTTCCTCTGCATGTGGAAAGCAGGAGACCTCTGCCTGCAAGTGTTCCCAGGCACAAGGAGATGCACTATGTGAGCTTCTGCTTAGTGCTACAGCCATAGGGCAAAGCTGCCTCCATCATCAGCACCTGCAGAGGTAAGCCTTTTAGCCGTGACCCTTTGCTTCTGCTAAGTCAGTCAGCAAAACAGCCACACAACACAACAGGAAGGTTTGCAGCCTGGATGCATGTGCCAAAGGAATTTGGTGAAGCCACGTTGTGTTCAGTCTGTTGACTTGGATTGGCAGCTGGGGCCAAATTACTGGAAGTATGTCAAGACTTTGCTGGTAAAAGGCCATGTACTAAAAGGATCAGCAGCCTGTAGCATGTTCCCTGAGCTGTCAAGGTTGGGGAGCCAGGGTTTTGTCCCTGGTCTTTAGAAGCAGGAAAAATTTACCAAGCTTTATTTCCTGGAAAGTGTGTTCAAGTAGAAACTTACAGTGTTATTTTTTTTTTAAGGAAGAAAACAAAAAAAAGAGTAAAATATAAAATAATTAAAAATAACGTTAAAAAATCCCAAGCAAAAAACAACCCATTCTTGGGATGACAAATCTGACCACTACCAAGTAATACCCCGTTTTTCCAAGAATATGGATTTCATAAAAGTATAAAATAATTTCCATTGAAAGAAACTTCCTAGGGACCTCTGGTCTCACCCCTTCTGAAGGCAGAATGAGTAATGGGGCTTGAAATATTGATCATCAAGCACTATTAGTCACTTTGCTTACGGATGCAGGACAAAGTCCCGTTATAGCCAGTGCTCACCCGGCCCTTGCGCCGCCTGTCATGGAATCATCAGGAAAAGTCCTGCAGGGAGTCTGAACTTCTGGACAGTGATTATGTGACTGAGTCAGAGCTCTTCTGGGCTGAGTGGTTGTAGAGGCAGGGCCCATCTGGTTGCGATTTTGGAAATAGTCAGGATCGAAACTATCTCTGGTGGGGAAAGGTTGGGAGGCTTCTGACAGGAGGCAGGATGACAATGCCACAGTCTGCAAAACAGATCGCCATCAGTGGTGGGAACTGTCGGGACGGAGAAAAGCTTCCCCCTACTGCCTACCTCCCTTCCCTCTGTGCACGGGTGAGCAGTCACTGTAGCTGGCTCTGACATGACCATGATGCCAGCAGAAACACTGGCCTTGAGATGCCACACTGAGGTCTCGGTTATCTGATGGCATTTCTCCCTTCAGGGACAAATCCTCAGTGCCGGAACCACCTTAGGGAGACCAGCTTTCCCACCAGCCAGTGGTTAGCAGCTCCTAGAGCTAGAAATTCTGATCTGGTAAATGCTGCAATCCTTGGGTTACACAAGTATATTGTTTTTGGCTGGTGCTGTGCCTCAGAGCATGAGTTTCAGGACAGAGGTTGAACCCCAAGCACTGGCAAAAAATCCAACCATTGTAGCAAAGGAAGAAGAATAAGGATGAATCAAATGTAGGGGATGCCACATCTGATTCCCATATCTGAGGGTGGGGAGAGGCTGTACACAATCCCATGGCCTGCAAATGAGTTTGCAGCTTGGTGAGGTTGCTGCTGGGAACAAGCCTCAGAGACTCACCATCTCTCATATCCTTGAATGGAGTATGATGACGGAAATGCTATCATCCCCCAAATATCACTCAGCTTTGAACCAGGGAGCCATTTTCATGCACCAGCTGCTGACTGATGGACATTTGATTCACTGACTCAGAGGTTATGAGTAAACAGAGGAAAAGAGAGGTGATGAATGTAACTTAGGATGATACAGGGTGGCCAGGCCCTGGGTCAGAAGGACACAGGACCTCTTTGACAGCAACATGTGGGACTGACATACAGAAGCTCATTTCCTTCTACCTCCTTAGAGGTCACATCTAATTATGCAAGATTTAAGTGACATATCTTAGTTTGTTTTATTGCTTCTTTTTGGTTTGGTTTTTTTTGGGTGTTTTGGGTTTTTTTTTGATTGTGGTTTTTTTTTTGGTTGTTGTTTTTTTTTTGTTTTTGTTTTTTACTGTTTTATCCATGGAGTTCATTCAAAGCTGATGCTTTGACCCAGTCAAGTTCCAAGCAAAGTCTACTTGAGATGTTCTGAATGCGTTACCATCCTGATGATCCAAGAGTGCTTGGGTCGGCCTGCTGTCAACGTGCCAGTTCAGAGCAGGCTGAACTGTATTGTATGGAGAACATTTCTTCCCAGAGATGCCCACTGCCAGCCAGACCAGACTGACTTGGACCAGTTTCACTCTTCCCCAGTGCTTGCCAAAGAGCTGAGACAAATCATATTTCAGAGGATCTCTCCAAAGGGCTTCCCCTGGCTGCCCAGCCTGCAACATGAGCCTGGTTTCTCCCTCCTATGTCGTTGCTTCAGCCAGAAGGAATAATATTGGTGCTGGTGAGACCTCTGGTGAGGGCTGTTCCACCAGGACCCAAGACTCTACAAACCTCGCTGGTTGCTCCCTCATCAAATGCACACAGCAGCCTGAGAATCTCCAGTGATATTTTTCTTAGAGAGCCTTATTAAGCTGCAAAGGGACCCACACTACTAGGGTTTACGTTAGGAAGTTTTTTCATAGCAGTGTGAGCTCTTTGCAGCCACTGTGATTTCTCTTTCCACCACCAGAAGGGAAGATAGAGTCTGAGATTTCAGGACAGTCTCCCTGAATCCTCTGCCTTACCGAGCATTGTTTCATCTGTCTGTGCAAAATGCCAAAACTACTATTCATCTCTCTATCTACTTATTCTGCTGTCATTTTCCCTACACAAAAATACCATCATCTACTTACCATACCCCATTCCCTCCAATCAGTACCAGAGTCTTCCGTGCCACTCAGTCTCCCTGTATTTATGTATGTATTTATTTATGCATATAAAAAGCATTGCATTTGCCCTGTTGATCAAGGATTCTCAGAAAGAAACTGAACAATTTGACCTGTTACTATTAAACACTTCATTAAGGATCAAGATGAAAGCGGAAGAAACCCTAATAATGAAATTCAAGAGTGGGACAAGGATGTGGATAGGAAAAAAAATAAAGAAAGTGCTCTGGAGAGCTCAGTAGCATGGTCAGGAAATGAATACACAAAATCTTCCACTTGGAAAATGAAAGTTAAGACTGCTGGAGAAAGATGATCTGAAACAGCTATTCAGCTCATAAAAGTAACCTGGCAGTCATGAATCTTGAAACTAATGGAGCAGGGTCAGCTAGGAGCACATTGGGTAGGCAAAGTGCCTTGTCGCCCCCCTGAAATCCATTTTCTCAAGGGTGCGTGTGCTGTTCTGAGGGGCGAGTGACAGTTAGGACAGGCAGAAAACATTCCCTTGAAGTTGTTTTTCATCGGAAAATTGGATTTCTAACACATGAAAACATTTAGCAAAACAGTATTTGCTTTCCCTGACAACCTGGCTGGTTTTTTTGCTTTTGTTTTTTATAGATGTATAGATTAAAAGGTGAAAAGTGTAACTTTTAACCCTTTAATATTATTTCTAGGTTCTGACTGAAGCTGAATAATTTAATCTGTTTACTCTGTATTGTGCTCTGTGATTTAGGTTTGGATAAAACCTATTGCAAGCAGGTATCCTACAGACTCTCAGATAGGGAGAAACCCCTGGGGTTTGGGTTAATTGTTTTCAAGTCATATTTTATGATGAGTTGAAAGACTCTGCAGACACTTTTGGTGTACCCTTCTACAGAATGGCAGCGGACCTGTAAGAAGCAATTTAATAACCTATGTTTCCTGACTCGTATTAATCACTAACAGAGGTAATGGTCACTGCCAAGACCAGAGACACAAAGATCGCTAGGCCGTGAAAGTGTCTCCTTGGAGATGCTTATTTTAACAATGTGGTAAAAGATTCAGAGAGTAATTCAATCCTGCCCCTCTCTAATCTTCCCTCTTTCCTTTCTCCCATCGTAATACTGGCTTAGATGAGCTAAGCCTGTCACTCTTCCCATGACACAGCTAATACCACACTCCCTTTGCCACAGCTACCACAGAAAAACAACGTTTAAGCCTCCTCTGTACCTATCTATTGTTGTGGTTGAGCAGTGTGTCTCCAGTGGGGCCATACGGCTTCATACAGTGCCATTGAAAAATCAACACTTCATCACGGAAGTGAAACATTTTTCTGCTACAGCTCAGGGTCAGGAGATACAAACTGAGAAAACGAGAGATGGAAAGAAATAAAGGAGAGAGGGAATGAGGGAGGGAGGAAAGAAAAAAGGAAAATATAGCAATTGTTTAAATACTACCTTCAAAGAGATCTCATAGCTCAGGAATTGCTGTCAATCTGTCTGTCAGTTGAAGGCATTATACCAGATTCTCCTCTGACTCTTCCTGACTTTACCCCTTTTCAGATGGATCCATTACTGTCCATTACAAAGGAAAGTTTTTTATTCGTTTCAGTGAGTCATAGCTGTGGACCCAGTTACCCATGTGGTGCAAGCACATTACCATGGTGCAAGCACATTATCACCCACTTGGCACCCCACAGTGACCCACTGCAGTTCCCACTTCACCATACAGGCTACTACTATGGCAATGCACATCTTCAGGGTACAAGTGATGCAGCGACCGAGCCCCTTCTGCAGCAGCAGTGTCCGGTAGGCAGCCGAGGCACAACACATTTTGGGGGTGCAAGGGGATGTCCTCTGAGCAGAGGGTCATCCTCGACACTCAGTTTTTACCTGGCTAGAGATAGAAGAGCTGACACCCCCACTGCAAAATTGTCATGGCCTCAGTCATAGCTGAGATATACAAAAGTGATAATCCTAGCAGAAAGAGGGACTGTCCCCCCACTCAAGCCCTGTTTTATAACTCACAACCAGTCTTTTAAGAGGGGATCAAGGTGCAGAGCACTGCCATTCAACCTCTTTCTTTGGGACTAAATTTGTGTGTTCTGGAGGGGGATGGAGGAGTTCTTAACCAAAAAAATAAACAACAAAACAGCCCGGCCATTCATAGGAAATGCTGAAAAAAGGGCAAGTGTTGACCTGTGTGCTGTTGGAATAATTGATTTTTTTGTTCAAACAGCCTCATCTCAGTCTCGTTTCAATTCTTCAAGTCCCAAACCATCTGTTCTCTGAAACCTTAAGGTTAATAAGCATTAAGAGCTCCTCCCCTAAGATTAATAAGAATGAAGAACTCTCCTTTTCAGGGCTTTTCTCCACCTACAGCACGGCCTGCCGAAGAAAGCCAACGTGTGCAAATTCATCTTCTCCACGCACGTCTCCAAACCCACCGCTCCAAATCCATGCATGCAGAAGGAAAGTAAATAAAATAACATCTCCGGCAGCTGCCAAAAAATTCCACAGTTTCTGAGCAGTTGCAACTGTATTCGTCAGTGAAAAAAAATTTCCTGGAAACCTCACTCAGATGGTGATGGCGGGAGTGGGGGGGGCGGGAGGCGAGGGGCGGAGAGAGTGCGGTCAAGGCCAGGGCAGAAGTTCATGCAGTTGGTGGTTTGCAAAAATGTGTTTTGTTTGTTCTGGATTAGGCTGTGGATTCTTAAAAGAAAACATGTTTTAGTAAGCTAATTTCAAATCAGGAGGGGCAGGAGCAGGGTCAGGGGGAGAACAAATTAGCATCTGGATGTCAGCAGAGTGAAAGGAGGATTCAGACGTGGAGGAAAGTGGGTTACTGAGACTGAGAGCAGCCAAATTGCCTTGGTTATACTCCCCCTTAAAAAATAAATAAAAAATTGCAGCCCCAAACAAGCACACACAGCAGCAGTACACTGATGTACACACAGCCCAGGCAGCAGCTCCCGGGGATGCCAGTGGCTCACTGGATGGCAGGGTGGATTCTGCTAGGCTGTCACTGGGATGGTGATCAGTTCACACTCAGGCTGTGCTCAGACACTCCTTGGGATACACGAGCAGCTTCTGCATCTGGCACTTTGGACACTGCCTCCTGGAAGGCTGTTTCCAGGATCAGCTCAGAGCCTGACGAAGGCAGGGTGGAATTGTCCTATAAATCCCTTCTCAGTACAATCACGTCAGTTGCTGTGGGTGAGGAGGGAGGTAATAACCTCCTTCTGTTAAATGCATGGAAATACATGTATGGCCCCAAACAACCTTTGTAGCTTCATCCCCCTCTCTGCTTTCTGGCTAGCCCCTGGCTAGCAGTGAGTGGCAGATGTCTGCAGTTTCAGACACATACGCAAAGCCATCACTGCTGCTCGGGGAAGAAGAAAGAGGAAGGGGGGATACGTGCAAGCAAATACAGCTGCCGTGACCAAGAATTTCCAGACAGGCTTGGATAGCTCACCTGCAGCTAAAAGCAGAAAGATCAGCCTGCTTGTGATCACACAGAGCAAAAGAATTACCTTATCACAGTTCGGGCACGATAGCCAGAGACTGGATTTGTCCTGGGAGGACTCTTCCCTCAGTGTTGGTGCTTTCCCAGAGCTCTCCCTCATCCTGTGCTGAAAGGCAAGTAATACTGAGGTTGGACGTGTGACAGGGCTGTTCCCCAGTGTCCCTGTCCAGCTCTGGTTGATCCAAACCATGCTCAGGTACCTGTTAGTGGCAAAGAGCAGGCAGATCTGAGCAGAGAACATTGCACATGATTGGTATGATGGTAGAGCATCTCCCTGAGATCTGAATTCTTGTATATGTGATTCTTCAGAAGTCTGGAACATCTGGCTTATTTTATTAATCTTTGTAATTTTTATTCTTGTTTTTACCTATTTTATTAATCTTTCTAAATGTTATGGGGTTTTTTCCTTTTTTTTTTTTCTTTTTTAGACTGCTACAAGAAATACTCTGATTTCTGCAGATGGGTATATTTATCTTGTCACAAAAGGAGAAAGATAAAGGAATAGGAGTATTTTGGTTTGTTGCTTCTTGGTTTGGCTGTAAAGATCAGTGAGTGAGACTTCTGTGGCAGTAAGAAGAGTCTACGTTTAGCGCTTACTCCTGTCATACTGTCTCAGCTATAAATTTACACTTATGTGCTATTATGAACAATGAGAAACAGGAAAATTCCTTGAGTGCATCAGGTCAGAAGTAGAGCCTTTTGCCCCGTCTCTGACAGTGGGCAATAATATATGCGCAGAGAAAATGTAAGAAACTCATTTTTATGGAATAATCTCTCTGTAAGGAAAGTAATTTTGTGCTACTCCTTTCAGAAACCAGCTTTCAGCAGTAAGTCATATACTGCATCCCAAAGGTGACACTACTTTTGCAACTTAACTGCATAGTCCTGGAAATACCTGTCTGAGTGCTCCGTAATGTAGTCAATCATGGTGAAAGCAGAGACTGTCACTAGACACAGATCATAGCTTTTCACCTTTTTTTTTCACATCTAAACATTTCTCATCTTTTTCATCTCCTCTAGCCATGCCTTCTCACTGACAACTTCCCAGCACCCCATTCCAATTCTCCTCCCTTTCATACAGTTCTCCAGCCTTTTCTCAACACTCTTGTCTCTTTTGTCCCTTTCCTGTCAATGTAAACACGCTTCAGTTTCTCCTAAACCTGAAGTCTAACCTGACTCTCTCTGTCACTTCTCGTATACATCTTGTGCAATCCAACATCCATCTACTGCCCTTCGATGAAACTGCTCCCATTACACTCTTTATCAGTCTTCCCAGCTAACCTTCCAGCCCATGCTGGATGCATGGATGGCTTGCACCTGCCAGCCCCATCCATGTGGTCACTGGACATGCTCTTCTCTTTGAGAACTTATTCCTCTTGATTTCTATTACTCTTCCTCCTCGTGGTTCTACTCCCATCTCTCTAGTCATCTACTTGCTGTCCTTCGCAGGATTCTCCGGCTCTCCCCACTCGCTGCCTGTGGGACTGTTACAGGGCTTTGCACATGGTTTCTTTTTCCTCTCTCCATCTCTCTGGGAACCTCATCCACAAACACACCATCTGTACTGATGACTCACAAATCCACCTCTGTCTTCCAATATGTCTCTCCTTCTGTCCGGACTGAAATCTTGACCCGTCCTTCTGGCTTTTTCTCATAAATGTCTTGCCAGCAGCTCAAATCTAGTCTAGACTGGGCTCTTTTTATAGTTAACGGGGGGAAAAAAAAGGAACTTTCAGGCATGATTCACCTCATTCTGATGTAGATACCTAAAATAAGTAGGATTAATCACAGCCTGGGAGTTCCTGTTTCTGCCATGGAAGTCTAGATGACAGGTAGGGAAATCCACACTGTTGATGCCTATGTTTGGATGAGATGAGTTTGAGCTGGTGTGATCCAGGTTCCAAATCAACCCCTGAAAGGTTGTTCAGATGAATGTGTGAGCTTTATGTTGAGGGGCTGGTAGAAAACTGAAGCTGAAAAGTTTAGTAGCATGCATGGCCACCAAAGACCCTCACAGAGCAGCTACTCCAAGGCCAAATGGGAAGAGATGGAAATCAAGGACTCCACATTACTCAGGAAGGGATGATTTACTTGTGTGCTGATATTGACTAGTATTAAGAAGTCTCAGGATTTAAGATACATCTAGTGTTGGTGGCAGGAAACCTAACAGGTTTTGCAGCCTGTTTTACTCCCAGGACTGTCCTGTCTTCCCTACAGTGCCAAAGGTGCTGCTCAGGGATTGCACATGGTATAAGTATCCATGCAGAAGCTGCAATGGTGAGTCCTACAACCCTATGCATTGTGCTACCTGAGTGCTAGCACTGTCACTGCTGGGGAGATTTTCAGACAATGACACCTGCAGGATCTGTCATTTGCCTTTGGGTAGCATGAATGAGACATTTCTTGGTTTTCTGTTGTGACTTTGTTAGTTGTCCATTACAATCTCAATTTGACCTGTGTTTGGATAAATCACAGTAATTTTATTCACATCAGGAGCTGGACTGGGTAAAAGCATGATTTCCAGGTAAGGGCGACTCATGTAAAAATTTCTGTTTCCCTCAGAAGTGGCAGTATCCTGTGTGAGAAAGCTCAACTAACATTTAAGTAGCCTGCTAGGATGGGACAAGATGAGGAGTCCTCTAGTCAAAGGATTCAATGCGTATTCCCCTGGCAAGCAAAGACAGGGGTGAAATGTGCCATTTTCATGCTATATTACCTGCATTTGCGTCTGCCCTCCCTCTGGTTCCCTCTTCTCTGTCCAAGCCATCTTTCCTCCTCCTTTTCCAAGGTCTTTTCTGGCCAGTGTCCCTGTAGCTTGTGGTGAAACTTCTCACAAGCCTCTCAAACCTTTAGCACATCCTGCTCTTTGCTTCCAGGAAGATTGCTCCTCAGCATCCTGGCTATGTCCCCTCTAAAGCTCTTTTTGTGCAGACCAGCAATAACATGGCTGCTGGGCTGCTAAGAAAACATTTGTCATGGTGGCTAAGACTGAGCTTTTTTTCCTTGAACTTCCAGCTTGTAATCATAAGTAACATGCGCAACATTGATGACCAGTGCTGTGGGGAAAAAAGTAATCTCTGCCTCTGCTTGCACATCACCAAGACCAGGGCTGTCAGGCAGCAGAGGAGAAAGAGGAGGAGGCAAATGCCAAGGCAACTGGACCAGTATACAAGTAGCCTGTAGTGATGATGTGGTGATAAAATGTGCAGAGAAGACAGCAGTGAAATTGCTGGTCCCTCAAGCTTGTTCTCCCTCCACCTAGGTTTCCCAGTCTTGGCTGTGGGTCAACATGGGCTCTTCTGACCTGTTCCATCCAGCCCCTTTGTCCTGCAGGGCTGGCTCATCCTTGGCCTCTGCAGGGTGAAGTGCTTCAGAGTAGAAGCAGAAAAAAGTTCAGGTAAGAGTTACAGCCCATTCAAATGCAGATCTCTTCCAGTCCCTCCCATGTCCACATTCCTTTGTTTTCTCCTCATATTCCACCAGTACCTGCAGGTCTGTTAGGAGCTAAACACACACAAACCAGCTCAGAGCTCAGTGAAGCTCTTGGAGCAACAGAATAAGAAAAAGTGTCCATTCAAACAAGCTTGCAGACCAAGGAATAAATCATGCCGGTGGAGTAATGGCAGCATCTACACTTTGGGTCTGTTTTAGGACAGAATTTATCCTTGGGCTGAAACCTTCTCAGCTGGGGAGCTGTTGCACCTTCCACTGGGCAGCTATTACAGGAGAGACGTTGACACTACTGGAGAGAATAAAGATGTTTGGACCTTGACTAGTGTGATGAAAAAGAAAAAACTAAAATACAGTATCATTGAAAGGTGAGTGTAGGTCTTGTATCTTCCTGGGGCCACAAAAAACGGATTTTATATAGTCCAGTCCTGTAAGGGTGACTGCTGGAATTTCTCCCACCATACTAAAGGAATCGGATTCAGCTCCCGGTCACAGACCCTTACATTAAAGTGTGCATAATGCAGATATCTGTATGTATATTGAGCATCTGTGCTCCCAGACAGTTGTCAGAGACCCAATCAGTGCAGCCTGCAGAGTTATGAAACACACTTTAAGTGGAAATCTCTGTTTGTTTTCTTGCGTATTTCAGAATGGCAAGTGGTTGCATGACAGGATGCAGGACCTTCCAGTGTTCCCTCCTCTCAAGGTCTGCCCCTGGGAACTACCTGCTTTGAATATATATCTGTGGTATAGCTCCACAGAGCAGGAGGAAGACCATGATTTTGTTTTTTTATTGTATCAAGGACCAGTCTGGGGGAGAGACATCAGGGACAGTTGTAGGACTCACACCTCTGTTAAAAGGAGAGGTTGTGCTGTCTTCTATGTTTTGCTGGCCTTTCCAGCACAAATTGCCTCTGCTTTGACCTGGTTTCAGAGGTAGACCTGCAATCTAAAAGGATAACCCATTGAAGAATAAGGGTTTGACCTTTGCAGGGTAAAATGGGGCTTCCAGTCTAAAACTGGATACCTCTGAGACTTAGGCAGGGAGTGCATGGAGCTGGAAAAAAAATAAGTTGTTAAACTAGCCATGAACGTGGTGACTCTAGTTCTGGATCATTACCCTGCTGGCTGGCAGCAGCAAGGTCTTCAGCTTCTGAAGGAATTTCCACTCTGAGACTGGTGAGAACAGAGCAGCAGTAGCCAAGTCTATGCTTGAGAGTGTGAATTAGGACCTGCTAACTGCCCTGGCCATCATCATGATGGGAAGGAAATTCCAGCAGCCACCTAGCCCATTTTATGGGGATGCTGTGGAGGTGTTGGGGGTGGCAGGGGAGGGAAGCAGTGGAATTCGAAGCAATGGTGATAAGATGCTGAAAGGGGAAGGAAATGGAGTAAGGAGATCGAGGTTCCACCAGACTTTTTTTTTCCCCACTGGAGGACAAAAAGGTGGGGAGGGGATTTAGAGGAAAAATAAACAAAACCTGGCCTGCATTCAGCTCTTCTGACGGGTGCTAACAGCAAGGAGCTGAATCTGCCACAGATGCATTTAAGCCCTTCCAGCCCATGAATTCTTTTTCCAGAAGTTTCCCAGAGCAAGTAGAACTAGTCCAAGACCCAGAGAGCTTTGACATTTGGCTATAAATCTAGGTGTCAGCAGCTTGGGAGCGAAAAGGGGAAAAAAGAAGAGGAAAAAAAAAAAAAGGAAAAACAAACCATGTAATGAAAGAGGGATGAGCTCAGCACTTGGAGGAGTGAGGCTTGGAGCTGGGGCACAATGTCGCGAGGCGAAACCAGGGGAGAGGAAGGGACAGACAGAGCCAGGGGAGGTGGCGGTAGTGCAGTGTGGCTGATGCACAGATGGGACCGTGCTTCTCCGGCAGGAGAACTGGGGGGATGATCGATAGGCGTCGAGCACTAATGGTACTGTCTGGAAGGAACAGGATGGTTAGTGTAATCTGAGTCCCATTGGGGGAGCAGCCTGTAGGTCACCCCAAGCTGGCCACGTGCCATGGGTGTCTTATGCGCCTGAACGTGTCTTCCAAGTGAACTTTCAGAACTTCAGGTTTTAGTATGGCTTTTTTTTCTCTTCCTTTTTTCCTTNTTTGGGTTTTTTTTTTCTTCCTTTTTTCTTTTTTTTTTTTTTTTTTTTTTTACTTTTTAATACAACAGAATCTCTGTTTGTGCAAGGGGGGAATAATGGATGAGGGCTCAAGCAGCTGCTGTGGATGCTGTTTAGAGTCAGGGGGTGTTTTCTTGAGGGGATGATTGATGGTTCCTTTCAAGACAACCAGGAACATAAGCCTCCCCTCCCCTGGATTCAGAGATGGGTTGCACACATCCAGTGGCTGCTTCATCAGGCAGGATAGAGGTTAAATCCACCCAGATGCAGGCTGTGAAGGCAGATAACCAGTCTAAGAATCCTGCAACCCTCAGTCACACTGTCCCTGGGAGATTAAGGCCTTTCAAGTTGAAGCGGCCAATATGTTTTCAATCAGTCCTGACAGATTTTACAGGAACTGCTTTTGTCTTGCTTTAAACCCTCAGATGCTTGTGTTAAGCTTCTTCCAGCTAAGTGAGGTCAGGCTAGATTTCCAGGGAAGGAGTTCAAGGAACCGATAAGGAAAGACAAGATCTGCATTGCATGTCAACAGGAGCACTCTTAGACAGCATAGCGTTGCATCAGGGTTTGCTAAAGGAGACATCTGATCTGACGTCCCCAGACTACAGGTCACTGGTCTTCCAAAGTGCTTTTCCCCAGAGTTGTGTGTCCCACTGCCCCTCCTGAAAGACCCCAATATGGATTTGGGGAGGTTGGAATTACACTGAAGTTTCTACTGAGGAGTTTTGCAAAGTGCTGTTAAAGCAGCTGCTGCTCTCCATTCCAGACTTCTTCTCCATGGAGGGGGAAACAACTCTGGTTCCTCCCAATCAGTGAGTGCTTTGGGTGGTCAGGGTGCACTGCAGCCCAAATGGCCTTCTTGGCAAATGCCTTCACATGAACCTTCCTTGCCTCCTGAGCGTATTTAGACTGCAAGGTCCAGTGTGACAAGGCATGAAAAATATTTTCTTTTGGTGGCTCAGATATGTCTCTGAGGGATTAACAATGTTTCATGGAAAATATCAATGCAAATAAACCACATCCCCTTTTCTGGCCACATTGGTTTTATTCCCATCTCAGAACCTTAAAAGAGATCCCTGCAACTTGGCAGAAGCATGTTGCGGTTCTTATTTTTTCCGTGTTGTCTAATCACACAGATGATGGGACAGACTACACCCTAACAATGTTGTAGATGACACCAAACTGGGGGGAACTTGTTTTTAGCTGTTACTTGGAAGAGATCCCACCAGAGGTCCCTTCCAATTTTATTTATTCTGTGATTTTATGATGACTTCTTTAAACATAGAAATACAGCACATCCCTGGACCAGCAGGTGAGAGCTGGGATAAATCATGACTAGTCCATTGAACCCAGCTAAGAAATGATGGGAGAAGAGAAACTGACAGTATACCATGCTGGGAAATCTTGCACTGTGCAGGGTATCAAATTTAAAACTATCCCTATTCCAACACTCTTCTAACTAATCTCTCATGTCTTCTCTCATTCCCTCCACCTAACTCCCTCTTAGCCTAAGAAAACCTTTTGCCCTTAGAAAGTCTTTCTCTTCATTTAATGAGAAAGAGGTGTAAATTTTGGGATGTGCTGCAGCAAAGAGCCTGAAAACAGAGTGACAAGTTTCAAACCATTATTTTTTACAGATGATTTCTGCCATGCATGCTTCTATGGGCATTTACAGACCCTCCAGAAAAAGAAATTAATTCACTTTATACCTCAAACCTATATGAATCAATTCATACAACACAACTGTATGAAACTACTGGAAGGCTGGAAACAGCTTCAAACAGCCATTGGTTGATTGTTTTGTCTCAGCCATGCCAAAATTTACCTAAAGCATCTTCGGAAGAAGGTGAGAAGAGAGCAGAGCAAATCAGCAGTATAATAACAGGCCACAGGCCACAGGCCACATCTGGGCCAGCAGGTCTTTAATGAACATGTCAATATATCCAAAAAGCCGCCCTGGTGCAATCAGACAGAGCAGCAGACCAGTGGCACTGAATGCAGATCCAGAAGACTTTGCTGGTACCTGGCATCTGGACCAGCACCCATTCACATCTGACGAGGAATTCACAGCTCCATTCATATACACACACACCGCACCAGCACAGGTGACCTGGAGTCTAGCCGGGTGAATAAATACACTCATCTTCTAGCCTGGAACTGGGGATTCTTCATGCCGCAGAGTTTGCATCTGTGTTTCCCTTGGGCTTGTTCTCTAACTCGGATCTGGTTCAAGGCAAGTTGAAGTTCAGATACTGCAGGGAATGAAGATAATTATTACATTTTTAACATAGTAACAATTCTTCTTTTTGCAAGCTCGGAAACAGCAGCAGCCTGCACGTATCAGAGAGAGTTTACTTAGTAGCAGGAAGCCTGAAATTCGATGCTGTCTCCACAAAAATCCTCAAGTACATTTAACAATAGCCCTTGTTTATAGGCATCAAGTCGTTTGTTTTCCTCCCTATTCCTACAGTGATGCAACAGCCACTGCTGAAGAATCTGGTTTCTGAGCCAGAGGTTGCTTTTCAGTATGTTTCAGTCCACAGAGTTTTTGGGTTTATTTCCAGATTTACAAGGAGCAGATTCTGGCTTCATCGGCTAAATTTCTTCTACACTTTTGGAGGGAGGCTGGCCTCTTCAGGGGGTAATTCATCCTTTCTGGAGTTGGTGTTCAAAGGGGTGCATAAATGTAACTCAAGAACAAGGTTCAGAAGCAAGAACATGGATTTTTAGTCATGTTCCCTGCTACAGATTTCCTGTCAATGTCCACCCACCATGGGAAATGATGAGTCTCTTGGAGCTTCTGTTTGCATCTTCAACATGGATGTCATCGTGGTGTGCCCAAACAAGAGGGGGTATACTTACCTGAGCACAGATCATGTTCAGAAAAGGCAGTGAAAGGAGCAGTGTAAACACATCTGAGACACTGCCAAAAGGGTGTTTTGGTGCTGAAGTCCTCATTTAGGCAGTGTGGTCCAGTGGGCACAGATCTGCTGGACTAGGACTCCAAAGACCCGCTGCTCTAGGCTTGTCCCCTGTCTTGGTGGATAAGAATGGATGAGACACCCTGTGAAGTTAAGTCTGTGATTCAGCTAGCCCATATTCTGGGTGGAGTCAGTGGTTATTTTGGTTATTCTGTCATCTTCTACCCCTGATCCACCAGCAACCACAATTGCTGCTCTGGGGACATGACACTGTCCATCCCTACCTAGTACCTTTAGAATTCACTTATTCCTTTGTCCAACAATTTGTCTGATCCCTTGCTGATTCCATCTGCCTCCTGTGACAGCCACTTCCAGAAATTCACTATCCTTGGTGCAGAAGTACTTTCTTTCATCTATTTTAAGTATCTCGTATTATGGGATTTGGTGAACAGTTTGGGTTTTGCATTCAGCTGACTGAATTACTTTTTCCAAAGTTTAATTATACCCACTGCAGCATCCTCTCCTCCAAATTGAAGAGTACCAACCTTTTCAGTCTCTTCTTACAGGGCAATGCAAATACCTTTGGGCAAGTTACTGCAAACTTTCTGTGCTAAAATTTTCAGCCTTGGCATCTAGGACTTCATTCTTGCTAGCATCCTTTGGCTGATGCTTTCAGTAAGATCCTTTCTCTCAAAGAAACTCCAGCACATTCATGAGCAAATGAAATTAAACATAATAACAGCAAAATGCTGTGAGTAGTGCAGGGCCTAGGACACACAGCTGTACAGGTCTGAATCCATCTCTGAGTCCACCAATGGAATCTTATTCTGTCCACCTAAAAATTATATCCTCTGTTTTTCTCCCAGAAGAACTAAGACTCCAGTAGCATTTCTGAAGGCTCTACCTTATTCTAGAGACACTTGCAAGAAGACATGCCTTATTAAATAAAGGGCAGATGAGGAGAGGTTCCTTGTTGGTTTGCAGAAGAAAATTATTTCACCAGACTAGCCCCAAAAAGTTACCTTGCAATGCAATCCGTGAGTGGACTCTTAAAAGGTGTTTAAGGCTGCACCAACTGTCTTATTTCCTGGGTTCCAGGGAAAAGAACATTGCCTACTGTTTTAGCAAATAAGAAATCTACATCCCTCAAGAGACCAGAGACAACCTTGCCAAGCTTCACCTCTGCAGGATGACTCTCATATCCTTTCCCATGGGTCAGAGAAATTGTCAAAGTACTCAGCTGTGACAGGGCAGTGGGGTGCTGATGGGAGTGGAGGGTGTGGGGGGCAGACGAAAATCATGCAGCAACCTGCCAACATTGTCCCATGACTGCTTTCAGAGCCAAAATTATCCCCATCGTACAACCCTGGTACAGCACTCTCTCATGCTTAAAAGCAAAAAAAAATATCTTTGCAAAGAGTATGTGTTTCGTGCTGTGCGTGCAATGCAAAATGATGGGAAGAAGACATGAAAGGAGCATTTTACCACTCACTAGGTAAATATCACCTCCTATCACCTTACTGTACAGGACTTCCATGTACTGTTGTGGCGTCCTGAGTCTGCAACAAAGTGGGCAGCATGGGTAAAGCATCACGCAGCTCCAGATTTTGTAAAGTATTTGTATCTGCTCTGTGAGCAACACAGATCCTGACGCCTCTAGAAGCTGAATCACCGACCTCTCCCACTACGCCTGGAGCCAGGCTCCTTAATTAACAACTTTCTTGGGAGCATTTTGAGTGTTTCTTTGGACTCTGTTGTTTGCAGCTGTTCCTAGGATCTTATAACAGCCATGGATAGAGATGATGGTTTGTTACATTAATCTCACTGTCCTTCGAGTTCAAGTGACATCTTCTGCCTCTCCTACAGATCTACAAGGCACTTTGAGGAGGAATGTGGTTATAAAAAAAAATTAAAACTTGCCATTTGTAAACATCAGATCAGAGAAAGAGGAAAGAAAATATGTGTTATGTATACAGTTCTGTTGGATGAAAAGCTGGATTAGGACACAGAAAAGTGTCTCTTTGAATCTGTCACCTCCATAGCATCACTTCTCCTTTCCATGGATGTATTTCTGAGCCTTCTATTTCTCTTTGGATGGCAATTCTTCACAGGGTGTATTATTTCTTCCAAACACATTTGGTGGCATGCTTTATCACAAAACAACTAAGTAGTGGTAAGCACATACCCTGTATGTTCACATTAATATGGAATTGTACTCTCGTTCATAAGCCCATCAACTGTAGAGATACCTGATAATATACCTAAATGAGGTCTTGATCATACCCAAATTGCAGTTAGAGTTAGTACATGAGTCCCTGAACCTGACTGTGCAGATGAAAGCACAGGTGGTGCTGAGCAGGACCCAGAATGGGCTATATCTTCACAAAAAGGTTTTGGGGACCCATGTGGTGCCAGTGCTGTGAATAAATAAAACGTGCTTCTCACTATCCATACATCCAGCACCTCTCAGCATCCCAAAATCCCCTTTAAATCGAGAGGCAGGAAGGAACGATCCTTTATCTTGCAATGCAGTGAAAGGCAGCATTGTTGTTCTGGATGGTTTCATTACCCCCTTGTGTGCGATTTTGTACACCAGAGCTTATGTTCTGAAAAGTGAAAAATGACCTGTTATGTGTGTGCATGCATGCATACACAGCTTCTCTCCATGTCTCTGCAGCAAGGCACCCAGTCAGGCTTGGTTGTTACATACCTTGTCAAAGGGACAAAGCCCCACTCTGCCGTTCTGAGTTTTTTGGATTGGCTCGGTATTCCCTTGTCTCCAGCAGACAATTAGGAACAGGCCTCCAGGAGTGCACTGTACTCTGAGAAACCAAGAAAAGCCTCTGTCAATCCCCTAGTGACCCCACGACCCAGAGGTAACATCCATACTAAGCTGTTTTTAAGACAAACAGAAGGAAATACTTAGGTGTAAAATTACTTGGCAGAAGCCAACCTATTTCCTTTTTTGACAGGGGCAAAATAAATAGAATAATCATCCATGATTCTGAAAAATCCAACCACCCACTAAGAGAAAAGGGGGGATGCATGCTCCTTTTGGATGATACTCTGTTACCCCTTGAACTGGAGAGTCAGGACTACCCTAAACTCTCCTTTATCATGCAGTCAAGTGCACAAAAAGAGCAGTGAGTGGGAACCAGCCAGGTTCCTCTTGCGTCCCCATCACTCTCTTATCAAGACCCTCCTCTCCTCCCTCAAAGGCTCATCTGCAGGCTGCAGGGCTAGAAATCCAAGGAAAAGGGCTGGGATATTGTCTAACTCCCCCAGGATCCTTTGAGGTTGTTTTCAAAGGATTTTGGGCAATTACAACTAGCTTCTTCCCTCTACTTCCTCTTCCCAAATGCAAGATATATGGAAGTAGCAGAGACCTGGGGAGGGAGGGAATCCAATGAGAGATTTGCCAGTATGGCAGCCCCCATCTTGGTTGTCCCAAGGGGGCCCTCCAGCCCATCCATGAGCCTAAAGCAATGTGAACACAATGCAGGTCACAGGGAAAGACATGGAAACAGGCCCTTGGCACACTCTTTGGCATTTGAGATCTCACTCTCTGAGCAACGTAGGTGACTAAAGCCAACACCACCCCTCTCCAAGTTTGCTGTCTAACCAAAGCTCACCTTCTAGACAAGCCTTGTGAGTCAACAGAGGGAGAGAGACCCCTCCAGAGGGTGCTTTGCCCATTCTAAGCACTGTACCAAAGACAAGGAAAATTAATTCCCTCCTTAACATTCAAAACACCTAAACTTTCAGTAAAATCACTCATGGAGACAGAATACAAGAAGCTGAAGGTACCTGAGCAGACCAACAAACTTCACTTGTCTGGGAATTGTTGCCAGTAGTTTGAATTTACTTATGGATTTCACTTTCTTCTAGATGGAAAGGAATCAATGGATAGCATAAGATAATATTACACTAAACACGCTCTGTAATGCAGCTAACATCGGGGTCCGCAGGCAGCAGTTGGTGCTAAGGCACTGCTCAGCCATACAGTAAGGAAACTGGTAGATGCCACAGGGGCAGGATGCACCAGTTGCACCTGCTGAGATGTGGTAGTGGAAGGACAGCAAAGCACAGATGTGCACTGCTCTTGGGAAGGACCAGAAAGCCACAACCAGAAAGGAGAACCCCACAACCCATTTTCCAGTGTGACTGTTCTAGTTGGGGATGTGTTTTTATAGGCAGATTACCTATAGAACTGGTAAAACCAGTAAAAAGTGAACCCAGGTAAGCCTCAGTTATGATAAGTATTGGCTCAAGCAGGAGAAAATCACATCCCAGACTGAAATTATTTCACTGTCCCATAGACACATGTAGAGCAAGGCACAGGCTGTCTGCATGAACAACATAACTCTTAATTCCCTTGTGTTTTCTCCTGACCAATTGCTTTGGGATTTTTTTTCCCTTCTTGCTTCCCCAGTACTTGAAGAAAAAACAATAACAGAAAAAGAAAGGCAAAAAAAAATCAAACCCCCCTTCCCTACCTAATGCAAATCAGAGAACATAGTTAATACTGCTCTTTAAGTAAATCATGTGTTTTATTATGCAGCAAGAATTCTAACAAAGATAGAGTTTGATAGGTCAGTTGAATCCCAGAGGCTGAAAGTTTAGATGTAATTTAAAAGTATTTGATAAATTCATTAAGAAAAGAACAAGCTGATAATTTTCATTTCAATTATTTCTTTAATGTAGTCCTTTTTCGTTTTCTCAGTTGTTGGCAAATAATGCCAACAAAAGCATAAAAAAGGCATTGAAATTCTCTAATTTCCATCAGAGTGATCTGCTCTTAGCACCACTGAACTCCATCTTCAGTTATCCACTGTATGAATCGTCTTACTGCTATACCCCATCTTCCCCTTTCATGATTTTCCATCTGATGTAAATATGTAACTTGATGTTTCATCTCCTCTCCCCTTCCCACAAGGCAAAGGAATAAATTTGAAAGTCAATATAGTAATTTTTAAACAGGAAGTATCAGGCACATTTTTAACCGTTGGTATAGACACTACCACCATCTAATGGTTCTCCAACCTAGTTTTAAATAAAGACTACAATTGGGAATAGTTTCAGAAGGCTTAAGTTTGGATGTCCACAACTGCATAAGTTGCTCTAAACTCCTTTTCAGATTAACGGAGAGACATCTACACCTTTACGACTTGAGACAACTCAGACCCAGAAGATTTGCAAGCAGGTAACATGAAATGGTCTACAACTTAGTACTCTTGGGCTGAAAAGGAATTTTAGGCAAACCACTCTAACGTAAATGTTATCATTCAAACAATCTGACATTCAATGCAAATTATCATATATTATTGTTGCTCTAAAATGTGATCTTGCTTGGTGAGCTGAGATGAATTCAGATGGGGTGCCTCTCTGTTTTGTGTCACAGTGGAGAGTAATCTTAAAATTTAGGAAACCTTTTTCACTTTGCTAATGTTCTACATGCTCTGACAACCCCCAGACCCTCTGCTGAGCAAGGTTATGGTCCTTTCTCGTCTAACCACCTTGTAGTACACCTTAATCTCCAGAAAGCTAGACAGGCATCAGTCTGGAACAAATTCACCAGCACACATTTCAGCTGATCTTGGAAAATAAACTAGAAATAGAACTGGTCAGAGATGACACAGAGGATGATATATATTCACATTTTTTTGTTTTGGTTTTTCAATGTAAGTATAAGTGGATTGGTAAGAAGAAATTGTGGATTTCTTTGCCTTAGGGAAAAAGAAATTTTCCTTTCCACTTGTATCTGGGAAAGTGAAGATCTTCATTAGGCTAACCAACGCATTTTGGAAGGACAAATATCAACTGGCTTGTGTTAGATGAGTCAACCTGGCATGTGGGAAAAAATTTAGATACTTTTCATACATCGTGTCAACTTCAGAAAATTGTATTAGCTTGGAGACTTAGGAACCTAAGATGGAAACATCCTGGTTCCATTAGATGCAAGAAATGCTCATTGCAGAGTCATATTAGTGTAACTTTGGGAAAGTATCTGGGAATTCCCGATGGTGTCAACTGGAGAAAGCTGGGCTAGTAACCAGTAATATCTAACACTGAGGCTTTGAAAAAATTTCATCCAAATTGCCATGGTTCTCTTTATGCAGTGAAGAGGAAAAACACAGTGACCCATGCACATTCAGAGAGAACACTTAAGACAATGCCTAAGTGCTCCTCACTGGATCACTGGCTTTGATTTTGATGCTTTTTTTTTAATTCATTACACATCTCTTTAAGAAGGAATTCTCTGTTGTAAGTCCTGCTTCAAAGAGCCATCTTTTGGCAAGGAATCTGCATCCACACTAAGGACTCAAGCCACTACTGAGGAAAGGCTTCTGGATCCTGAGTTCAAGTGTACTCTAGCCATTAGTGCTTAGTGAGTGAAAAGGTAGAGAACTGAGCCTGCAAAAGCAGAGACATTGATAGTGAGAAAGAAGGGAAAAAGAATAAAAGAGAAAGGGGAGAGGAAAGCGAGGCTGAGAGTGGTTCTTCCATTATATACACAGGATCAAGTAAAACAGAAAGGTCACCTGTCCCCAGAAAAGACTGGATTTGTCTAAACCATCTCTGGCAGAAGTTTCCCTAAATGTGCCATTAAACTCCTTGGCAGAACTCTGAGTAAAATTCTCTCCAGTTCCAAGGAAACGCTCTTGGTCAGGAGCTGAGTGGCAATTTTTAGCTCACTGTCAGCATCTGTTCATCCTACAGCCAGCTTCACGAGAGGTGCCATCAGAAACATCATGTTCTAAAAAATACAGTTAGAGTTTCCTCCCTCCCACTTCAGGTGCTGCTCCTGAGTTACTCTGACAGAGCAGGAGAGAAAAAGAAATTGCATGGCTGAGAAATATGGATACAGAGTTATGATGCACTGCCAAAGCAGATACTTTCCTTCCACACCTTCCAGAAAATGTTTTATGTTTGAACCATTGCAGGCCAGTGTGCTTGTGTGTATGCAATCTGATGTGTTCCTGTGTCATGTTATCACGTACTTTTCTCCCCCTGAATCCAAGTCCCATTTAGTGCAACAAGTGAAGAGTGTGCAAGTAAACAGCTCTTCCGTATGGGATGATTCAGTTGCTTATACACCAGCAGCTTGTACTATTTGAGGGTGCATAACATTGTCAGGTATCACACAAGATTTGAGAGACTCATGCCTTTCTAGAGGCAACTGGGACAACTCTACAGCACTGCAAATCAGCTAGCAACTTGCACATAGACAATAAAATTAATCCTTCATACTAAGATGAGGTCTGAAAAAACAACATTTTTAAGACATTTAAAGACCGAGGTTGTTGATTCTACAGCAGAAAACCAACAAAAATAGCTGAAGGGTGTAGAAAGAGTTTACTAACATATGAATGTTACTGCAGGAACTGAACTCCAAGTCCCAGTGGTTTTTAAAAATAGATTATCTAAACACCTGTGAGGCCTCTTACACACTGCCTCCAGAAAGGAGGCATGCCTCCAGAGGATGCTGTCTCCAGAAAGGAGGCTATGCCAAGTGACCTCTCAGAGACCTTAACAGGCATATTTTTTGTGTTTCCTACAGCAGGTCTGTGCTCCAACCCTGATGAGATATAGGAATGCCAATGTGATGTCACAGGACAGAGTCTCTGTGTTTCTTGGAGTTACTTTGTTATATTGGAGAAACACTGACATTGGAAATGAAACAAAAACTATGCTATAAGGAGATTGGCAAGATTGCAAAGGCAAAGTGAACCACTCAAACAATAGGAAATGCCAAAATTCAGACTGCCTTTCTCTTTCCTGGACTAAACTACCTCCTCTTCTCCTTGGTCATTGTGGACTAGGCATCAGGGCAACGAAGCTGGGGAGGGGTCTGGAGAACAACTCCTGTGAGGAGCAGCTGAGGGAGCTGGGATTGTTTAGCCTAGGGAAAGGGAAGCTGAGGGGAGACCTTATTGCTCTCTACACCTGCCTGAAAGGAGGCTGTAGAGAGGTGGGAGGCAGTTTCTTGTCCCAAGTAACAGGCAATAGGACAAGAGGAAACAGCCTCAAGTTGCACCAGGGGAGTTTTAGATTGGATATTAGGAAAAATGCTTACACTGAAAGGGTTATTAAGCTTTGGAACAGGCTGCCCAGGGAAGTGGTTAAATCACCATCTCTGGTGGTATTTAAAAGACAGGTAGACATAGTGCTTAGAGATACAGTTTAGTGATGGTTTTTGTCAGTGTTAGGATGATGGTTGGACTGGATAATCTGAAAGGTCCCTTCAAATCTAGGCAATTCTATGATTCTATGTTCTATTACCCAAATTGCTTTTCTTTCATCTCTCTTTCCATGTCTTTTTGAAAGGACACTGACCCACCAAGACACAATATGTCAGCTAATACATCTTCCACTACCAGAGTGGAAAAGCTGCTTACGTGTCTTATAGAGTATTAGTTTGTTTATACACCCCAGGATAGTACAACAGCAGAACATTGCTGACTCATATTCACAATGTGACTCATTGTAAACCCCAAATCCTTCTCCTCCTGCTGTCCCAGCCAGCCTTCCTCCATCCTTTTTAAGCTGGTTAACCTCACTTAAGCATAGGCATTTGTGTTTGTGCCCATGGACTCACAACCTATTTTTCCAGGCTATTTCTCCAGTTTGTGGAGTTTGCTTTGGACTCCCTTCCAGTCTGCTGGCAGGCCCTTTCCTCCTCAGCCCTGGCCAATGCCACCTGTACATCTGATACATAAAGTGTGTATTTCTTTATGCAGATCACCAATGGAGATATCAAAATTCCCTGGGGAACACAGCTCTATAGGACCTTCTGCTTTGGCAGCAAATAAACCTGTTAATTTCTTCTTGCATACATTTCTGTTAATTCATTCAACAGAGCTGCTGACACTAGTGGATGTCCTCTTCAGACCAGCAAGAAAAGGGGATGGGATACTTAGCCAAGGGATGTTTGAATAGTTACTGAAGCCAGGAAAGGATAACACTGAGTGGCTTTTGCAAGGAAAGTTGTTCCAAGTTAAAATACTTCCCTATGACCATAACAGCATCCATCACAAGATGCCAACAAACCTGCTTCAAGCACTATCAAGCTGTGTCTTCACAAGACTTCTTAGTTAACTAAGAAGAGATGGGGTTTTGGGGGAATAGTGAACAGTACATTTGTAAGACGAAGACCAACACAGCTTACTGCCTAAATTTCAAGATGAAGCAGTGCTCAGTTAAAAAACCCAAAGCACTGAAAACTAAAAAACAAAAACAAAAGGCACGCCAAACGAAAAAACTCACTACACACAAAATTTCAGAATTCAAAGCAAACATTCCCCTCCCATTTTTTCCTCACAAGTAACTAAACTGTTCCAGCTACAAAATTTAAAGAAGAAAAAAAGATATAGGAAAACCACCACCTTCACACGGTCTCCCAGAAGGGGGAAAATGGAGAGGGAAAACAAAGGAACTAAAATGAAGTAATACCAGTAGACTAGTGTATAGTGAGATTTCCTCCTTACTAGTTATACCAAATTTTCTAAAGGCAGAAAACAGAACTTGTCCTGAACAAACTGAATAATACACAAGAGAACTAATTCCACCTGGAGAACGGAGTGAGTCAAGGAGATAGCAGCCTACCCAAGCATAAGTGGGCTACAGTAATAAATGCACTGAGCTTCCCAGTCAAATTAAATCAGTTTTTCCCTATATAGACTCATTAAATCCCAGGTGTATAAAGATTATACTCTCAGTAATAACTACTAGGGGCAAGTTACTTCATGGTATAAATCAGGCAGTGGTGCAAATGGTGTAAACCTAATGATGTAAATGTCTGGGAGCTGTAACCAGGTAAAGGCAGGCTCATTTTCTTTCTGCCCCCGTGTACATCCTGAGCAGTGTTTGCTCCAATATGAAGCCTATTGAATCAACGAAAGTTTTCAATGGCTTCAGCTTGGGCTTGGGCATAGTTTGTGCAGCAGGCACAGCTCTTTGGGATAAGTTAACAAGAGTTAAGCTTAAATGAAGAGCCAGGATGTCCAACAAGCCTGGCATATTCTCCCCATTTTATTCATGTTTATTTCATGTTTTCTGCGGCTTTCAGTTGCCTTCTAGAAAGAAGGGAAATAATTTACATCAGGTTTTTTCCCTGCTGCAGATTCTTCCCAAGTGTATCATAGGTTTTGTGATGATTTAAGGGCATGGAGTTACCTGCATGCTACTTTTTCTGCCAGCTGCTGCCTTCATTCCCCTACATTCATGTGGGAGACTGTAGTAAATTTCCTATGAATTTCCATCCTATTTCATTTGTGACCCAGCATTAGTTGGTTTGTGTTTTTTTTTCAAACCCTAGTTGCTTATTGAATAGAGATCTTGATAGAGTGTTCTATCACAGCTGCCAACTTTCTTTCATGATCCTGTAATTTTGAAACTCATCCAACAGGTAAACCATTTCCAGCAAAGCTCTAAAGCATAGAGCATGTTTGTTTCTTGCCTAGAATTGGCTTGATTTTAAGACCCTCAAAGTTTGAGGAGCTACTGTGATGACAATGAGACAGGTCATTTCAAACATCCAACAGTTATCTTAAGTATTGTTGAGGTTCTGTGGTGTCTGTATTCAAGAGACCAATTCAGAACATGTGCTTTCATGGCCATGAGACTTGGAAACTATAGAAAGAGATATGGGAAATATCCAGAAGTATCTACAGGACTTTAACATCGGGCGTCTCACACCATCTGCTCAACACACAACCTGCCTAACTAGACCTGCTCTGAGCAGCAGGTTGAACTGATGGTTTCTGTAGGTCTCTCCCAATCTACGTAGTTCTGCATTTCCTCTATCAGTGCATTACATGGAGAAGTAGTGTCATTGGTACTTAGGAGAAGATCTCTACTCTTTCAAACCTTTCAGCATCTCTTTCTTCAAACCTTTCTCCCTTATCTTGAAATCCATCTCAATGATGGCAAGTCCTGCAAGTTGCTTTCAACCAAAAATGGTAGTGTACCAGAACGCGAGATCTTGGCCAACAAGTAGCAGATGCCACCAGCTGCAGAAGCTCAGAGTTCCCAAATGGGGAAAACAGTTATATAGCCCCGGCTGGGGCTTAGTTAAAGCAGGCTGCCATCTCCAAGAGTTTCCACGATAAGTGCTGGAAAAGAGCCCAATCTACAAAGTGCAGATCTCATTAGAGTTTTACTATGGTTTTGCCATTAGGGACAGAATAGGTAGGAACATCTAAACTTGTGATTGCCTGAAACTTTTCACTTTAAAGCCCAGTTTTCATCTGCTTACAGTGCTGTCAAAAATGAAGCAAAGCACTGTGAAATGCAGGGTGTATGCCATAGGCTGAATTTCCCTGGATACTTCAGCCAAAATGTTTCAGCCAAAACAGTTTCTGAGAACAAGGCTCAGGTCGGGGATGGGGAGGGTTGGGGGGTGAGGGGGGTGGAGGCAGGAGGAATATATTGTTTTACCTATGGTAAGTGATTCTGGAAACCTCCTCCCTTTGGAAAGTTGCAGTGTGCCTTTGACTTTGAACAGGCCCTCAAAATTTAGCAGGGAGCACCCTGCTAAATATCCCTGTTGCAGATGTGTCTTTTGGCAGTGATGAAAGAATTTCCCCAGATTTGGTTGAGTTAAAATCACAGAGCGTGTGTGCTCTCAACAAAGACTTGTAATAGATGTGCAGTTAAATTCTCTGCCCCACCCAGGCTGCCTCCATCCAGAGTCTCCTCTGATTTAGGCTTTTGAGAGGCTGAGTACTGCCAGAGGTGTGGGTAAGGTGAGTTTAATGTCTTTTTCAACTTTGTCCATTAGAGAGGAGAAAAGCCTCTGACTACCTTTTGACTGAGGCTGGGCACAGCTTTTTGCCCCCTCCTGGGACAGCTCAGGGCAGGAGTTTTTCTTTTTGGCTTCTTTCCTCTGGACAGAGAAGGTAGATCATTTCCTTGTGTTCAGCTGCACTGCTGAGATGTCTACAAATGTTGCTAACAGCATGTCAAGTGTAAGAAGCTCTTCTATACCTTATTCCATCATCTTAAGGTAAAAATCTATGTAGTAGGGTGAGGTTTTTTTGTTTGTGTTATGCTTATGTCACTTAGTGTTGACATTAGAAAAGGCTGGCATCTGGAGCAGAGGATGAGGAGCTTTGCAATGGTCCTTAATGGACTTTCCTCTGCAGTCTCAGACTTACCTTCTGATAACAGACAACTGCATCTGGGACAGCTCTGGGTTTTGTTCCAGAGCTTTAGACAGTCATTGATTCTTGCTGGTTCAGCTTCTGGGGCACTTTGAGGATAAAGATTGAAACCTCTAAATTAATGTAGGATTCTCTGAGAAGGTGTGGAGGTGAACAGAGCACAAGTGTTGCTGTCTGATAGTAACAGATGTTGCTTGTTTTGCCAGGGAGGCAAAACACAAGGGTTTGCACCAGTTGGCTCGTGTTTACCTGGGATTTCATTCTGGCCAGGTCCCCGGCTAGATGGCTCCGGCCATCTGAATCAGGCATCCTTTGGTAACTAACCTGTATTAGTGTGCTGGATTTATACAGCCTTTGGTGAAAAGACATGGGAATAGTAAGCTTGCGCAGGGTACACTGGCTTTTGGGTCTACACTCACATACCTCAATCTATATTTTCAGATACTCAAGAAAATGAATGAGGGCACATGTGAGTAACAGTGACTTTTCATTAAAAAAAATATTTTTTTTGTATTAAATGAATTTTTTTCTAGCTGGAAAATTTCAAGTGTAGTACGAATATATCAAAGTGTCTCAGTCTAATCTGGTTTGATGTCCAAAAGAAGAACCAAAAATGATTAGCTAATTCATTCATTTCTTTTCATCAACAGGTCTCCTAGTAGCGGCGAAGCAGAACCATATCATATTCCTCTTTGAGAATATCAGAATGGTGGGAAAGAATAACAGAACTGGTCATTAGGAAAAAATAAGTTCACCTATTTCTTGGAAATTATTTCCAAGGAAATACTTAACTTTTATACAATCTCACATACACACATGTGTGCAAACACACACATCTACAGATTTAGCATGATGTCTGAGAGCAAGGACCTGCCTTCATTATGTGAAAGACAGAGAGAGAAATCAAGAATTAAGATCTGAAGAATGAAATTCAATACATTCACAGTGACAATGTTCATCTCTGCAGAAGCAGCTGCTGCTCAGTTGCATGTGGGGCTCTAGTTCTGTCTCTGCCACTGATCTGGCAGGTATCCCATACTACACCTAATTTGCTTAGACTAAACTAAAACTATGGCTAGGGAGTTATGATGTCCTAAGAAAATCCTCAAGGCAGATATGAAAGTGCCTACACTCCTTCTCTTGGATGTGAGACACAGCCAGGAAGCTGGGGACTGCTTGGAATTAGCCAGCAGATTCAGGTGATTTGCACTGACAATTGTTTCTTTTGCAGACTCCCTGAAAGTGATTCCAGCTCCTTTCCCTGCCCATTTTTCCTCCAAGCAGGAGAGTTTCATAATGCACAGCATCTTGGACGAGCATACCTATGGTTCAAGTTGACATCCAAGCCTGGAAGAAGTCCAGAATGTCACAGACTTCCCCTTTTTGTACATGTTCCTTTGAATATGGTAACCTGTAGCTTGTTCTCTCTGACCACCACCCTCTCTCTGAGTCCTGTTTTGGCTTTCCCTGGTGACCACAGTTCAGGGGATACAGGACACAGCTTGCATTTGGGAATTTCAGTCCCAGACCAGAGCCCCTTATACCTAAACAGTGCTTGGTGTGACATCGGGTTCTCTCTGGCTTGGTTCCTCTGTCTCTTAAGGGTGTTTGTAGGCAGAAGCACAGTAGTGTCCATTGTATGTACGGAATACATGATGAAACTCTACCTTAATGTTGCCACGATGTACCAAAATAGAGCATTTTACCTCTGCAACTGAGAGCAAAGGCACATTGCCTGCAATGGGAGAGGAAAGAATGAGGGTGAGCTCTCTCTTCCCAGCTCTAGTATTTCAGGCTTGGATTTAAAGAGCAGCCAGAGGAAATTTGGCCTGGAGTTCCTACTGAATTTAGCCATTTTACTGATTTAGGTGCCTCTGACTAAAAAGCTAAGAAGGGAAACCCTTGTCTTTGCTGCTTCCAAAAAATGCTTGCTGGAGCCCTCTCTTTCATCAGAGACAAGCACTTCGAGATGTCACCAGGAGTTTCCCAGCTTCAGCCAGTGGGCAATGCTCTTTGCTGCTGTGTTTTTCTCTTCACCGTGACTCCACCCCGCTGACCTTTAAGCAAAGTAATAGGTTGACGAGAACACTTCCAAAGCAGAGCACTTTTCCGACTGCCTTACAACCCTTCTCTTTCCCTCTGTCTATCAGACCCAATAAGTATAAGCCTCAAACAGCAGTCCCACCGGCATCTGCCAGAATAGATTTCCAAGTTTTTTTATGGGCTTCATAAAGTTGGGATCAGAGGGATTTTTCCATAGGACTTGAGTAGAAAGAAAGACTTTCTCCACCTCTTTTTTTTTAACTTCATCTTTCGTTCTTTCATTTGGGAAACGAGCTCATTCTGAGAATAAAAATAACCACTTGATTTGTGTACTTCTTCCTTAAAACAGAGCGAGACTTGTTGGTGGATCTAATAAAGTTTTTTTCTCTTTCTTTCTCTCATGCACTGTTAGGCTGTAATTTTATCCAGATGTCTTTGCTACTAATAGCCTTCCACTTTGTGTTTTTCTATTTCATACACACACATCTGCCAGGCCATCTTTTCTTGACATATCTCACATCTTTTCACCTTCTCCTGAAGACCCACTCTGAAGGTCATCAGACTCTGTCAGTCTCTTCCTCTGTACCTCCTCATTTTCATGGATTATAATTTCATCTTCATTATTGTAACATCTTCCCCTTTTACTTGGTTAACATGTTTCTGAGGTATCTAGTGGCCAGCACCTCAATGATGTACACGGAGACAAAAGCAAAAGGTTAAAGGAAGAGCCAGCCAGCCCAAACAGATGGTTAAGACAAACCAAGGGAGCTGGTAATGAGGCTGTATCCACTATCCTCTCCCATCCCCAGATGAAGGAAAAGAGAACCATTCACAATGAAAGCAGAGAAAAAGGCAGGAGCAAATTAAGGGAATGAAAGGGATGGAGGTGTCAAAACAGGTTCTTGGCCAAGGGCCTGTGATGAAGGACATTGGTTACCCACCAACAGGAGGGATTGTTAGAGAAGTTGGCCACCAGCTGAGAAAGTCTTGTTCATAACCTGTTCCCAAGTGTCAGGTCTTTGGGACCAGGTCCATACTTCCTCTTTGTGTTTACACAGCACTGCTGACCTCTGTGGGGCCCTAAGGCCATGACTGGACTTCTTTGCCATGCTGGTAATGCAAATAATCAGAAACTAACAGCAACTACACTCTTGTCAAGCCCATGTGCCTGCCAAGTGGTATAAAGAGCTGGTCAGCAGGCCTGGAAGATACCAGTATGTGATTTAGGAATGGCGTGTTCATTTTCCCTTTCTGCTTGTGTTGTCCCAGGAGAAGTCAACACATTCTTCTGGACCTGGTTCATCATCTGCAAAACAAGGATGCCATTATTTCCTTCATTTGCCTTATTTAGGCCATAGACATTAGTGATATGATAGAGAGGCAAAGGAAAATCCTTCCCCTTCTGGAAAGGCAGGAGGAGTCAAGTGGGAAATGGCAGCAGATGTATTTGCTTGGGCAACTGAATTTCACCTTGAAAGACTGCTTCGCCAGAGAGCAAAGTAGGTTTTGCCACCAGGAGTCAGTGAAGGGGAGAAAACCAGCCCAGCAAGGTCCATCCCAGGGCAATGTGTCCTTTTCTGTAGAAAACACATTCTGACTGGGGCAAGACTATTCCTTTTTCACCACTCCTTAACCTGTACATGATCAGAGACTGATGCTAAAGCTTTTGAAATTTAGAGTAAAGCTCAGTGACACTAGACCCAGCTGAGGCCACAGAAGCTCACTGTGATATAACAATAATTTTTCTGTGCACATAACTTGTCATATAGCAAGGAATAAGAGTTGGGGAAGACCATTTTTACGCGCTCTGGAAACAATAGAAATGTTGGCTACTCAGCACCATGTTACCCCAACTTCTACCTGATCTCATCCAAGCACTTGCACATGAATCGCCCTGTGTTGTGATCATTCTGTGTAGAAATTTGTCCTCTCTGCAGTGCTTTTGAGACAAGGCAGAGTTAGGAGCAAACATCAGCTCCTCCAGAGTTATTGTTATTGCTCCCTGGTTGAGGGCCCCAACTTTTTCTCCCTTAAACACAGCCTTCTCAGTCATTTTCTTCTCCAGCTGGCTAGTCTGCCACTATTTCTTCCTCAACAGTGTGTTTGGACTTTTTTGGGAGGGTATCATGACAAGATCACCAGTGGAGCACCGGAACCAAAGCTTCAGCAAAGCATAAGCTGTGAAGGTTCAGTGAAATGTTTCCCTTGGACACAGCAGTCTGCCTGCTCGGTGAGGGTCATGGGTGCTCTATCTTTATTTCAGCCATCTTTATAATCCAGCTGTTTTGAATTACCCCTTCAGGGTCAAAGAAACCTTCCAGTTGCCTTAGCTTGTTGGCTTTTCTTTTTTTCAAGACTTAATGAGCGACTTTGCCCCTTAAATTAAACCCCTTTCCTGTTTCAGTTTCCTTACTCTTGTGAGCTCAGGCTTCCAGACCATGCTTTAAGCTTTGGTGTTTAATTTGGCCCAGGTCATATTTATTTGAGTGCCAATTAGGGGCCAGCTCTGCAGAGCCCTGGGTGGGCTGAGTGGCAGAGAGAGGCACCACAGGGTTGTAATGTGAGGCTGTGCCCACCACACACTTGGCTGCCTACACCTCCCATGGAGGTGATGAAGAGCATGGAAAGAAGGTGAACCAGGTAGGATCAGGAGGAAGTACCAGAGGGGGAAACCAATGAAAAATAACTCATGTGCTGCTTTTGTACCTCAGTTGACCTGGATTTCTCTCATCATAGACCATGCAGCATAGACAACCTCTGCCTCCCCTTATGAGGAATCGTATAACAATACAATGGTTTGGGTTGGAAGGGACCACCAAATGTCATTTAGTCCAACATCGCTGCAATGAGCAAGGACATTTTCAACTACATCAGGTTGATTGGAGCCCTGTCCAAGCTGACCTCGAATGTTTGCAGGGATGGGACACCTACAACCTCTCTGGGCAACCTGTTCCAATGTTACATCACTCTCATCCTAAAAAATTCTTCCTTATATCTAGTTTGCGAGGTGACCAGTCCTCAGAAATAAATAGGTTTCCAAATCAATGTCATTACATGCTGATACACATTGATAAATTAGAGCTAATCTGTAGTAACTGACCTTTAAACATAATGGAAGGAGCCACCTGGCATCTACCTGGGCTGTTGTGGCCATTATCTCGTCCCAATTTCACCCCAATGTGAGCCACAAAACTGCTCTTCTCCAGTCCTTGCCATGTGCTGGATTTTGTCTCCAGAGAGAACACAGGAGGTACAATCCATGGGGTTCTCACAAGGAACCATCACAAGATGGAACACAAGAGAGAAGGAATGAAACAGCACAGTACTGGGCTCCCATTTGCATTTGTGGGCCGTATGCAGCCAGTCCTGTTGCAAGAGTTGAAATGGAAGTGGAAACATGACCACTTGTCTCCTCTGCACTCACAAAATACCTTTCCTGGTGGGAGGTCTCTGAAAGATCTAATAGCCCTTCCCTCTGTCCTCCCAATTTGTTGTGGTTAAGTACCCAGTTCCCCACTTTACTAAGGGATATGTGCCCACTGAAATGGTTGTAACATGTCTCAGGTCACAGCTCAGAGCAGTGGTGCTATGAAATGCAAGTACGCCTCACCTTCTCTGTCTCATTAAGCTCTGGATTCACGTCACAGTTTTAATGAGAAAGGGGAATCTCACAGGAGTCACTGTGTGTGATTCTTCTGGTTTTCCTTGGCCAGGTGGGACAGAAGCCTTCAGTCAAATATACAAGTGGTCTGGCAGCAGACCGTGCTCTCTGTTTCTGCTTCTGATCTTACCTTGTAAAAGTTAATTATGAAGATACTTCTCCCTCTTTAGACTCAACAGCTATAAAGAAATTGTCCATTTAAGTCTCAGCAGCACTGCATCCCCCATGTTCAGGAAAAAGTGACTTCATTCCTTCCCACTTCCATCTCCCTCTCAAACCTGCTTTCTCTGCTGACATTAAAAAGCACACACATGCAAGGTTAAGCCACCTGAGAGCTGGGACAGGAGAGCTCCAAGTAAATGCATTGCAGTGTCTCGGTCCATCTCTCTGCAGCTGTCTAGGACAAGCAGGAGCTCTTAACTATGTTAAATGATAGAAGCAGGAGCACAGTGCATCCAAACTCTGGTGGCACGGAGGAGGGGAGTGATAAGAAAACATATAATCTTCCTTGTCCCTTCTGCCTTGGGGAGAGAGCAGGAACAGACTCCCCCACCGAGGTTGAGAAGACACTGTGCATTGTGAGTGGAGGAAACGCCAGAGGCAAAGCTCCCTGTGCAGAGCTGAAGTGTTAACTACATGGCCTGCCATTTATGAAGGCAGGACAGCACTTACTAGCTTACACTGCAGCCTTGCAAGGGAATGGCTATTCCCAGTCAGAGGGAGGCTGGAGCTGGAGCTTAAATTTAGCAACATATTCAGTCTCTGCTAAATCGATGCATTCCTTAAAAGAGCTGGGACATTTATGCAGCATATTTTCGGTTTACCACATGGCCTCTTGAAGTGATAGCCAATGAGTAATCTGAAAAGGTTCCCACTTCAATCATTTTTAATATTGCACTTTGGTCACTTTGACTTAAACGTGAGCCATCCCAACCCCATTAAATCTGCCCGTCAACCCCTCTTGCTAAGTAAATGTCAACAACAACATAAAGCGCCTGGGATTCATTTTGCCATTGAATCATACATGATTGGTGGCAGGTTTTCAATCGGAAAAGCACTGGCTTCCTTTCCCTCCCTCCCTACCCCCCTCCCTGCCTGACTCACTGTTCCAGTCCCTCGTGACCTTTTCTACGCTTGCCTTGTGAAACTGTCAAAGTGCCACCAAAAAACAAACAGGGTTCCAACCCAAGGGGGATCCGGGAGGAACCAGAGGGGTGTTGCTGCTAACAGAGATGTGCAAATCATCCTTAAGAGAGAAAGATGAACAACAACCCAAAAAAGAATATTGATTCAAATTTAATAGTTCTGTTCCCAAGGAAAAAAAAAAAAAAAAGAAAATTAGACCTAACTCCACAAGCACAGTGGAAAAGCTGGGAAGGATTTCTTTTTTTCCTTGATTTATTCCTTATGTTTCTATTCCCTTGTTCCTTTTTGACTGATATAAAAAAAAAGGGGGGGGAGGTGTGTGGAATAAAAAGGTCGTTCTGAGGACGGCAACTGTCAGTGACAGTGAAGTAAAGGGCCCTACTGAGATGATCCACACGGGTGTCTCCTGTTTCCAGCAACAGATTCTTGATCTTGTAAATCATTGATGCTGCTGCTTCTTCCCTCCTGTCCCTTCAAAATCCATCATGGAAAAACAGCATCTGCACCATTCCTGGGGACTGCTTGGGATAAATCTGGATGGTTCTATTTATTGCCATGTCTTTGATGAAAACTGCCTCCAAAATGGAGTTAACCAAGCTAACTGGAGAGCTGGATAAGTGCGTGTGAGGGTAGCCGTGCGAAGGCTTACACTGAGGCGAGGTGGAAAGCGATGCTCTTGCCACAGGAGATAAGACATGGAAAGGAATGACATGCCAGACATTGGGATAACCAGGAATGAAGGATGCTTCTAAGGAGGCTCTGGAAGAAGGGAGAGCCAGTGCATCCTTAGCAAGCGATAACAGAGGAGAAGGCTGAGGAAGGACAGCCAGAAGAATGACAAGGAGATTCCTGGGAGAGTGGAAATAGGACCACAGACATCCCTGCTAGCTCCCAGACACCTCTGAGAGGGGAGTCCTTCCTGATGGCACAGAGCATTGGCATGACCTTTACCTGATAGTTTTAGGGTAATGCCAAGAATTTGCAGTGGTCATCAGAAACCTATTGAGCAAGTCAAGCACTGAACCAATGCCTAAGATATCACACCAACCCCTTATGTAAAAAGTTCTCTTAAATCAGCTCAGCTTAAAAGCCTGAGCTTTCCCTATCCTCCAAGCAAAGTCTGAAGAGAACACTTATCTACACCGCATTCTTCACATCATTGCCTGTGTACCTAGCCATGGCAATGCGCTTAGTCTCTAACATGATGTGACTATCCACACAGACTAAAGGACTCTTTTTTTCTCCAGACCAAGGGAATGTGGGGCAAACAGTGTTGGCTGCATCTCTCTCTTTCTTGCAGCTACCCAGTGTTCCCCACAGCGGCTTTCCTGCTCACCAGCAGTAGCTGCTGTTATTACACATATTGCATTGAATGAGTTACTATGAGCAAAAGCACTGAGACAGACTTCAAACAATATCCATTGTGGATTAGGCTTGGAATCCTAAAAATAAGGAGATTGTGCCCTCATATGGTCAGATGAGTGATGTTTTCTTTCTGAAATGGATGGAGGTTTCCAGGTCAAGAGTGGTGTTTACACTCATCAGTTGATTGCCCTTAGAGTGGCTGTTAAACTTTCCCCAAGTTTATTTTACTTCCTTCATCCCAAGACTTAACCCTCCTTTGGTTGGTTTAAAATGATTCAAGGAGGCAATTCAAGACAAATAAATAATGAAATTAGTATGAAGTAAAAAAGATGGGAAGGTTGCATGTAGTTAGCCCCCAAGTAGGACATGCTATTTTCTGTGCCCACCAAATGGGCTCTGGCCAGGTCACTGCTAGAATAGGAGACCACAGGGGAAAACACTCCTGAGAGGCTTTGGTGGCTTACTGATCTGAAGGCTGATTTAATACCATAGCTCACCCCCGTCCTTTCTCCATCAGCCTTAACACAGTTTTAGAGGAGGCAAAGTTGCTTCTCTCAGAAGAGATGGACAGTGAACCAGGGAGGACTACTGAGCTGTGTTTATTGAAGGCCTTTCTATAAAATAGAGAGGTTTAATTGCTTGTGCCCAATCAATCCAATCTACCCTTTTAATATCTGTCCTTAACTAGTGCATGATATTTCCCTGTGGCCACAAAACAGTTGTTGGCTTTGCCCCCAGGGGTGGCTGTTTTTCATTGCTAGACAAAATTATTTGTTTTGTAAAACGTGTGAATGGGACTTGTGGGGAAGAGAAATCATTAAAAAACAAACAAACAAACAAACCCCTCAAGACAAGATATTATAATGGGGCAATGAATTGAGGGTTCCTACCATATACTTGGGAACCAGAAAATAGCTCTCCTGTTTCTGTCCAACTGCAGGAACCCATTGATTGCCATGGGAAGTAGGCCCGGAGGGAGGAATGTACATCTTTTCATTGCCTTTCCAGCTCTCCAGTCCTTTTGTTGTCGTGACCCAAGAACAAAACCATATCTTTCACACTTTTAACCTGTTGTATGGGAGAGGGGCTCATTGAATGAAGTGGTTGGTCCATCCAGTCACCCATCTGGACAGCCATCTTTGCTATTTCTTCTCCAACATTTGTAGTCCTGTTTTATTCCAGTGTGGCATAGATTCCTCTCTATAAATTTTGGTGCAATGAAAGTATGTTTAGGTATCTGTTTTATATCCCATAGAAGTTGCTGATGGACCCCTGGGAGTACATGGACCACAAGATAAAATTCATAGATTTAACATACTTATTCACAGAAGTTTCCAAAACTGTAGCAGCAGTAAAAAAGTTTCATGGAACTTGGTAGAAGTAAGCTAATTTATACTAGCCAAAACTGTCTTCCAAGGTCCTTTCAGTCTGTAGAAATTTGTCAGTGTCTATCATATTCGCTTATCACATGATTGACATTAAGAAGCCTTTCTTGTGAGTCAAGTAATATGTGAGGGAGAAGAAATTGATTTGCATCAACAAAATTTACAGATGAAGCTAAATGAAAACACACTGATCCGGCTGTGACAAATGTCTTTAATAAATGCAATGCAAGCTCCCAATGTTCTAAAGAGCTTTCTTGGCAAGGTGAGGTTGCCATTAAAGCTGGAAGAGAAGGATTTTGTGAATGGGAATTGTACTGCTGCCCTGATCCCCTTTGGCACAAGCTTCCTGGAGGCAAAACGGAGAAAGACAGAGAGGGAGAGACCTTCAGGAATGATCTGCAGATGGGATAATATTAACAATTGCACCATGAGAGCTGCGTCAGTAGAGATGTCAGATTCCTCTCCAGTGTGTTTAGCAGACCAAAGTTCAAGTGGATGGCAAACAGTTTCTGGGAAATACAGGGCTGAGAAAGGTGGGGCCTTGTCATATGGGGTGGGCTTAAGGCTGCATTGCAGGCTAGTGGAAGAGCAGGAATTCTGCTGCAGAAAACGTGATATTATATCATAGGAATGTGGGGTTGGAGGGGATCTCAATGGGCCACCTCACCCATTTCTCTGCTTGATGCAAGTTCAGGTATAGCTCAGGCATTCCTGACAGATGTCTCTCTAACATATGCATGAAAATTCCCAGTAAAATCCCTTTAGGCAATCTAACTCAGTGTTTTGCTGTCCTTATCACTAAATAGTTCCATTTTCTTTTTTACTATCACACTTAAACCTGCTTTTTTGTGATTTAAAACCATGACTTCTTAATCTGTCCCAGTCAACATGGAGAATAGATCATGTCTCTGCAGCTGATTTCAGTGTGTTTGAATACCATCATCATGCCTTTCCTCAGTCCTCCAAGTTCTAGATTAAACAGTTGTACCCTTAAACAGATTAAACAGTCTGTACCCTTAGTCCCAGTTGTGTTTCCTCCTACATCAGATTGTATGTAACCATATCATATGAATAGAATAGAAAGAATAGAATAGAATAGAGTAGAATAGAACAGAACAGAACAGAACATTTGAGTCGGAATGGACCAATAACCATCATCTAGTCCAAATTCAGGGCTGATCAAATTAAAGTGTGTTATTAAGGGCATTGTCCAAATGCCTGTTATGCATACATAATTCATCATGGACCTTTCTTTATTGTCATGGCAGAATAAGGCTTTCAAAATCCCTACCAATGCAATAGGATACTGTTCCAGACTTGGAGATCTTGGTCACTATGGCATTAATAGTATCTAGTAACAAAAAAAATATGTTTAAAAGTAATGCTGAAAATTATATTACTGCAAAACCAATAACTATTCTTCTAATGGTTTATACTATTCAATCTCTTTTTGTTTATTGGTTGCTTTTCTATGCAGTTAAGAAGTCATGTCTTGTGCCTGCTCCTTCAATCTGAAAGTCCAGTTTGGAGATAGCAAGATGTCACAAGATGTCAGCTGTGGAAAATAATTTTTAAGTTTTTCTGGGATCATTCTAAAAAGACACTTAGGATATGCTTTTTCTTGCTGTCTTTAACCATCCAAAAGGTGGGGATCTAATTTACAATACTGTTCCAGGTTCTTTCTCTGGTGGTGACTCTGGAGAATGCTTAACCCACATGATTTACACACCAGTTTTAGGGTATAACAAATCACCACATGAAAATGCTCACCTCTTCGAATAACTGAAAAGGAAATCTAAATGGATGGTTTGCACTAGCTGCCTAACTTTTAGAGAGGAAATGCAAGCTTCAGATGTTTCTGAAGTGAGGGCTCAAAGTATGACAGATAGTTTAATTGGATAGAAGGATGAACAAAGAGAGAAGGAAGAAAATGAAAGAGCGTGGAAAAGACAAAGGATGAATGAAAGGGAGAGTGAAGGGAAGTATATTCTCTCATGAATTTCACAAGAATCTCCTTTGCAAAATCTCTCATTATCAAGGTTATTGGCTTCTCCTTGCAGAGAGAGTTAGAAAAAAAAAACTGTAGAAAAACATGAAAGAAATGGCCAGGGGAGGGGAAGGCAGGACAACACACACAACTAAATTTCACTATTTCACTTTAAGCCTGCTGTGACAATGGCATTCACAAGCACTTTAAAACCAGACTCTGGAGTTGTGAGAAGTTCCTATCCAGATACAGAAGACCAAACTAGCTAAAAGAGTTTGTCTACAAAAAAGTACAGACAAAACTTCAGATTCAGCACTATTGGGGCTCATGGAGTCCATGTAGTTCCTAAATCGATGTCTGAAATGCATTGCCTCCATTTACAGTAGAGGAGCACTCAGTGTAGGGCCTTAAGTGACAAAAGACAAATAGGGCCTTAAATGACAAAAGACAAAGTTTCCTCAAGTCCCCAGAAAAGTTAATGCATTGATTTAGTATAGTTTAGAGAGGCCCAGTGGGACAAGCAGGCTCAAATGCAGATGTTCTTCCAAAGCTGCCTTGAATTGTTGTCAGCATCTGGGGAAAGGGTAAAATGACAGAAATCAGTGGGATGCTGCACTATCCAGATCAAAACCACATGAAAGTAGGAGACTATTTTTCAAAGAGGGAAATTCCAGAAGGGAAATGGAGTATCTGTAGCTGACATCACTCCCCATCAGACCAAACTGATGAGTGGGAGAAGATATCAGCACCGACTTCAGCATCCCTGCTGCCTGATACACAACCAACCAAATCAGCAGCCCAGAGCCCTCAAAAAGGAACCAGTTGTCTGATCCTATTGCATGGAGAAGATCAATGATAGGATATAACAGTGCTTGGGGAAGCACAGTAGCTCTGCCAGCCAAGCACAGCCTAAGGGAGCCATCTACCAACCCTTACAGCTCCTCCAGAATCCTTCCACAAACTTCTGCTACCACAAAATCTGGGAAGGCTTGAGTTCATTTTCTTTTTAATATTTTTTTTTTCCCTAACATTCATAATTTTCCAGGGCACAACTTTGTCACACATTTTCCCAGCATCTGTTTCTCAGAGTGCTCTGAGAGTGAGACAGAGGTTCTTTTTGACCCCACACCACGCTTCCTCAGGCACAGAGGGACAGTTTGGCCTCCTGGAAGTTTCTATTTGCAGGGACTTGGGGAAGAGAGAAGGGGCCTGCAGAAGAATTGTTCTATTGCAGATGAAGAGACTTGGAGAATTTGGGAACAGGCTAAGTGGCATTTCTCTCTCGTCTTTTTGGCTTCCTATTGCATCACTAGACTGATAATACAGATAACATAATCATTTGCAGAGACATGGCAAGTCAAAGCAGAGACATGATGGGTCAGACGCAACCTTCAATTTAGGTCCAGATCATCTGTCTTGATGTCTAACAGGAGCATAGATAACATAAAAGTTCAAGACAACAATTCAGATTTCTTTGCTACAAGGATGGCCTGATTATGAAGGCATGCACTTTTAACTGATGCAGTAATTTAGGACTGAAAAATTCTGTAGGCACTAATATACAAGATTTGCACAGCTAGGACCACGGTCACAGTCAGACACAACTAGCTGTAGGCCCTTTTGTTTACTGGGGTCTACAACACCAGCTCTCTAGGGGGGCTAAGAAAAGCTCTAAATCTGTCCCAATCTTAGTATTTTGGGGTCTCCATAGATAGATTAGGAGCTCATAGAAGGTCACTTGCATTTGGCCTCCTGTCACTCTACCTTGTTATAATGTGGACACCTTCACATTTCTTCAGTCTAGGCCTGTGTAAACTGTGAGTGCTTTGGATAGGAATTATCTCATATGTACAGCACCTGGCACAGCAGAACCCTGGAGCTTGCAGCTTCCAGGCTATTCAGAAATAGCTCCATGCTGGGTTCCCTTGCAAAACCAATCTTGGACCAGGCTGACCACCATTAGGTTCATGCAAGACTCAGAGCCAGCTCTGATCCTGTGGTGAAAGGCACTCAGTCTGCCATGACTCTTAACCCAAACCGAGCGGATCTTTGGCAATTGCAGGTCTGAATGTTTGCACTGTTCAACCCTGACTCATCCCACGGAACAAGAGGAGCAGCAGGAGGAGAACCCACAAGCCCTGATGGTGGAATAAAGTTTCAAGTTAAAAGGAATAAAGGCTTGTGGAAATCCCTAAGAACCTAACCACACTATCTTCAGCCTCCTACTTTTTAATTGTGTCAAGTCTGGATGGAAGAGAGAGACACCACTGTTGTCACCCAAAGAGATGTCAGGTTTTATTTAGACTGATTTTAATATACTCTTGACCCAAGGCTTCTAGTGTCTTATATTTCACTTAGAAGGAATATAAATCTGTTTGTCTCTTTGTGGTATGGTGAAACAAACTATTTTAAGGATTATGGGACAAAGCAGAAGACCACTTTGAGAGCATTAGCACTCCTGGTGAAGGACACATCTACATTTGTATGATGGAAAAAAAGGTCAAGTAGAGATAGATAACTTGGATAAGTCATAAAGCTCCATAACAGAAAGAGGAGTTTGCATTGAAGATGAACTATTAAATCCAGCAAAACCATCCATGCACACACTGCAGAGGGCGGGGGTGGGGGACTGGGGGGAAGGCTGGGGGATGGGGAAGCTTTTAAATCATTATTTAGTCAATCCGTAAGGATTAGAGCACTCTTTTTTATGCTCTCAAGCGTGGACCAACCACAAGTATGGTCTACTGGGAGTTCCTACTTAACAATGTGCAATGATCAACCAAATCTTGGATATTCTCAGCAAATTCCAAAAATTTAAAAAAAAATATCCTTATTTAAAAAAAAAAATCCTCTTTGATATAGGTTGTAGAAGATGCACAGGAACAGGGTGTGATGCCAGAGGCACTTGATGTGTGCAGTCAGACATGGACCACTAAAGCTTACCTCTGATTTACAGCTAACACTTCCTGACCTGTGCCTGTACAACATGTTGCCCATGACCACAGGTTATGGAACTGGGTCTCATGTCATATATTAGCTTCTCCAACTTCTGCGTGTTCACATACAGGGTAAAGTTTGGATTCATACTGTGTAACAGTAGAACAGTAGACGTCAAGCAGGATTATGCCATACTTCTATGCATCAAAGTTTCTTCAACAACAGATTTGCAGAAGGAAATCTCCAAGAATAATATATTTGGGAAGAATATTTTTATATAAAAAGTGAGAAAGGCATATATTCCCAGTTACCAGGTAGTTGCACAAAACAGTACTGGAAGGAACATGAAGATTTGCAACATCCTTCTTCTGCGAAGATTCTAAGTATCTAAGCCATCTCTGATAAATGATCAATAAAATTAGTCTTAAAAACTTTCATTTTGGGAGATTCCATAGCCTTCTTCAGACATTGAAAACTCCAATATGGCCAATGTTTTATCTCCTAGTGCCTCATCTAGATCTTCCTTTCTGTAATGTAACCCTGACTTCTTGCCATGGTCATTGCGGATAGGGAAAAGAGGAAGAAGTGATGATGACCCTAATACAATAGAAAAGTTAGCTTTTCCATCAGAAATTGGCATGGTAGAATTTTCTGTTGTGGAATTGTGCCAATTTACAATCTAAAGAGAAAGTCCTAGAAAACTTTATTCCACCAAAAAGTTCTAGAGTTGAATTTAGCCCATATATAATTGGTCTTCAGCTCTAGCTGAATATCTGGTAGGCTCTTCTGTCCCTGGAGCCCTTTAGCCAGAATTCTTTTGTGTTTGTTTAATTGACTCATCCACAGGGAACAAAAGTTCAAATTACAAGTACAAAGGGTTTTGTAAGCAGGAACCAGCTCCGAAAAGCCCACAGAATTAAAATGTGAGTTGCTTGCAAAATGTCAGACTCCGTGAGGTTCACCCACTTCTAACAAGTCATATTCCTCTTGCTATGCTCCTGCACAAGCATTGAGTGAAGTTCCTGGAAGCAGAGCCTATCTCCTGGGTAGTACAGTTTCCTCAGTGTTGAAGGGATGTCTGGCAGTTTTTTTGAATTTTCCCTGTCTGTGGGTATTCATGGGCGTATCACTCTCTGGCTCATCTTTGGTTATAGTCCTGATTCTATGCCCCTCAGCTTTGCTCATTTATTTTTTTTTTTAAATTCCTTCCCATATTTACAGGAAAAGGGATTAAAACCAGTTGTGTCATCATTCCAGACTTTCAAGGGAAAATGGCACTTGATTGATTATCTAGATTATCTACAGGTCTGCAGATGGTATGTCTCCTGAAAGGATAGGAAATGGGACAGGATTATGGACTACTTCTGTAGGTAATCAATGCCTTTGCTTTTTAATTGGTTTCAAACAGAAGTTTTCAGTACATGCACACCTAACAAACAAGTCAACTATCTGTGCCATTAAGGACCGTTAAAGACTTTCTGTTAACAGCTGCAGAGAAGCTGTTGGTTTGCAGGGCATAACACATTTAGGAGGACAATAGAAGTGTTCTTGCTCTTACCCTTGTTCATGTTGAGGTCCCACAAATTGTGCTCACCACAAACACCAAAAGCTTGTGCTTGTCCAATCACTGCTGCAGTTATCAGCTTCAGCAAAGAAGCAAGGTACTGAATGGACTAACGGAATTGTCTGGCTATGACTGTGTTGCCTTCAGTACATGCTCCAAGGAGTAAGGAAACCGAGCATCAAAGAGCAATCTGAAACAATGCTGCACAGAACAAACCTCTTCTAGAGCTTACATGATGCACCCACCCTGTGCCACACTAAAACCAGACCCTTACTCAGAACACATCCATATTTTTGGCACAGAGTCAGATCCTGGGATGAGTTTTAGCCCTTGGATAGTGCCTGTTTCTTCTCAGAACAACCTGGAGAAGGGTGTGAGTGGATGTGAATGCACTGCTGACATTTGGGGAGATGTAACTTGTGCACATCATCTGAGATGTGTTAGGCCAACAGACTAGATATTTCCTTTCATTCCTAGACAAAATGGGAATACCCTTGGAGATAAGGTAAGAGAGAAATTTGCATCACTGCAATCTGTATTTTCTCTGTGCTAGAAGGCACTCAGACATCTCCAGATCCTCCTTTCATTTAAGACAGTAGAGTCAATTCTAACAAATAAATAAATAAATAATAATGAAATAAATGGAGGCATCTCAGTCCAAATGCAAAAGAGAATATTGCTGTGTGCTATCTCACTGGTTAGTACTATCAGTGAATGATTTGACTTGACAGGTCACCCTCTAATAACCTGCTCTCCCATGGCTCTCCAAAAACCATATGTTAAGTGGGAACAACTTCTGGGCCAGTGCTCCTTTAACTTAAGAAATCTCCCTCGCTTGATTCCTTGCCATGAAACGGAGTTAAATTGGGACCCATGCTGGGGAGCTGCCTAATCAGATCTCTAATAAGGAAGAACTGACCTTGAACCGTGTTCCTATTGTGCTGGAACTGCTGTGGCATTGAGAGAGGTAAAATACCCTTTCACTACCTCCACACCTGTCTCTGAGATCTCATGGTAGGAGGTCTTCTGGTTTCAGGGGGTTCCTGGCATGATCACAAATGCTGGCAGAGATGCACATTGTGAAGCCACCCTTGAGTAACGTGCTAAGGACCCCTGAAGGGACACTTGCTCCTTGGTGGCTCTCTTTGACATTAGTTAAGAAGGAGGAAATGATAGATTATTAACTGTGGAATTCCATGAACCAGAGGTCAGTTGTGGTTCAGGCCCTGGCAGGCTCTGTATATCATCGGACCAGCTTTCTCGCTTGCTTGCTCACTTCTGATGTACATGTTTACTATTGAAACAAATTATGGTGGTTGAACCTTGACCCTTCATTATCCAATGTCTGAACCAGGATCTTGAGGAAAAATCATTAGGACAGTAAAGTCCCTGAAGTCTCCTACCATCCTTAGCTAAAATTATCAAAAAGGGAGACATTGAAAGGAGGTTAAATTTGTGATATGGCTGTTCTCCATGTTAAGTACAAAGATCTAAAATCTCTTCAGAGAGTCCCTGAGATACAGAAATATTCAGGAAAAGCATCATTAAATGCTTGCCCTGCTTTTATATTCTTTCTTAGGTATCTGTTGAGGGCCACCGATAGAAGACATTAAGTGAGATGGATCATCGGTCTGACCAGTCCACCGTTGTTCTTATGATCACTGAAGAATGGAATGAGAATTTCCAAATAAGCTTTCAAACAGCCATTGGGAACCAGACTCCAACTGCTTCCAGTAGTTGTTGTTCTGCTGTGCTGGATGTGCTTCGCTGGTCAGAACAAGTGCTGGCTGGCTGGTACCCTGAAAATCCTCCACAGACCTTCTGATCCCTGGGCTGATGTCTGAAGTGATATGATTAGCAAACACGTACATTAGATCATGCTCTGATATCTTTTAGACATAGAGAAAAAAAAAACAAAACCCACATTTCTCACAATAAGAAAGGAAGGGGGAAAGATCAAGGGAAAATAAGGCAAGAAAAGGCATTCCATGTGAAAGTCCAATAATAGGAATGTTCCCGACAGCTCATTTGCAGGGCTTTGGTCACACTGATCCTGTATTTCTCTCTTCAGGCTGCTTCGTAGCCTTAGAGAATTTATTGGAAAGTATTGTTTCCTGAAACTCCTTTCCTGGTATTCACCCTAAATTAGCTCTTTTCTTAATTGTCTCCCATTATTTTTTTCCCTTTCTCTCAATCCTGGTCCACTTCTTCACTGCTGCCAACTCTCGCAATAGTACCGTAAGTCTTGCAATATTTAGTATTTTACTGTAATCCCCAGCATCTGGAAGCAAGTGGTTGTGCAAGGATTCCAGCTTTCATTAAAGAAGTCTTTAGCCCTAGGAGTTGCTTAGAAAAGCTTGAAAATATGACCCGAGTGTACTGTAAAGGCAAAAGAAAAGAAAAAAAAAGAAGAAATACAAAATCACAGAAAAAGCCAAACTACAAGGAAATGTATACACGAGAGTGAAAATAAAGATGGCATTAATTTCAGGGTAAAGAGTAATTCAAAAATTTGAATATTTGAGACTGATGATACTGGTGTTTGAAACCAAGCCTGTAGGATAAATATATACTCCATTACACAACAGCTGAGTACACAACAAGGAGAAACGATACTGTTTTCCACATTCACTGAGGACAGGAGGAAATGGCACCAGTCTAAATTGCATTAGACAGATGAGATATAAGAAAAAACATCTAGTAAACATAAGAAAAGTTAAAAAATTGTATACTGGCTTGAGAGAGGGTGGACTCCCCTTCTCAGGAGATCTTTAAGAGTTGGTAGATACACATCTATCAGAAATGGATTTGGGAGAACCTTGGTGGAGCAAGCTAGGAGCTGAGGACAGATGGGAGAGAAATGGCAGCATGAGCTCTGAAGCCCACTATGATTTTTTCCTCTCCTCTAGTCCAGCTTTTTCTTACATAGCTCTCTAACTTTACACTCAACATGATGAACAGCTGGAGACAGGGAAGTGAGGTAATGTGGTTGGAGTGATATATTTAACTTCCAGACTTCTTGTACGGACAAAGTCACATAGCTTGAAGTCACATAGCTTGAAGCCTTTATTGCTCACTAATAACGGCAATGATCCCTGAGCTTTTTGAAACCTAACAGAAAATACATTCAATAGGGAAAGTAGTATCTTCATCTAGTTTCAGGGCAGGGGCTTAAGTCAGCATGTAGGTTTATAAAGGCCTGAAAGATTGAATGGGGTCCTGTCTTATTCTGAGAGCATCCAGAAGAAGGTTTCCTGTAGGGAAGGAGGTAGGTATCTACAGTCCATGTACAGAAATGTTACTGCTGATGTTTAACTTTTTCTGCTAGAACTAAGAATTAGGAGATGGGGTAGGGAGGGTCTGTCAGACCAGTGAATCTACACACCCCCCCTCTTTTTTTTTTCAGGACCCTGCATCATACAAGTCATTTATAACTAAGACAGGTTGCTTGCCCTTCACTCTGGCCCAACACAGACACTTTCCAGGATCTTGCATCACTAGCACTTTAACCATCTGATTTCCAGTCTGACTTCTATCTGTGGCCACTTTCCCACCCCTTTGTTCCTGTGCCAACACTGGCCTTCAGCTTTAATAGCTGTCTCCCCACTTTGCTGTATTACTCCCAGATGTATTTCTAGTCACTAGTTACATCCCTTCTTAGCTGTTATTTGCTAAGCTAACCAGGCCAAGCAACTCTAGATCCCCCTCATCACACCCGTTCTCTGCTCCTTGATTACTGTAGCAGTCTTTTTCTGCACCAGCTTCAGTAACAGTCTCATAGGCATTAGTTACCTTGCTGCAGACCTCAGGTCTTTACTCACCCCTTTGAATTGGGCTATATCTTTCCCCTCACCCCAGTGGGAGCAGCTAGGTACTCATCAAATCTCAAAAAGGATATTGTAGAAGTCCTAAACAACAACAAACTTCACAGGTCAAACGTGGGGCTGCAATGCCTGTCATCTTGACAGTGACTTTCACTTAAATGGGGCCCTCAAGTGATTAGGCCAACAAGCTGTTTTTCAACAGTGTTTTAGGATAGGAGTAATCACACCCCAAGGAGACAGTCCTCTTTCGCTGGCTTTCACAGGAGCCTGGATGACCAGGTGCAACTAGACACCGAATTCAGGAGCTACCAAGCCGTGAGATAAACTCTGACTTAAATCACAATAGAGAGTCGGAGCCCCAAACTGGCATTGAACATGACTGCTGCTTAGTAAAACTCTACTGAAACCTGGCAGAAAAAAAAAAACAGCTGCAGTTGTTGCAGTGGTTTATAATTGACTCTGGAGGGGACTAGCATCTTGGAAGGTCACAAAAGGTTTCATTTGTTTCTGAGTCTGTTTGGTAAGATCAAAAAAAGATGAAGTAAGCAATAAGTAAAAGATTTTACCAGTATGTGCTACAGACACTGACTTAACTGAACTTAAGTTTGTGTTCAATTCAGTAAAACTGAGTCCTGACCTACATTTAAGACTCCTTAGGGATACTGTAGTTAAAAATAATAAATGAAGACGTGTTAAAAATGTGGACAAAGTTCTTCTGTATCTTGTAATCTCTAGCTTCTGATTGACACAGCAGGCATTTTGTTATTAATTTATATACTCTGCGTTCCCATAAAAGACAATGGCCACAGAGAAAACTCAACAACAATGATGACAACCCCATAAAATTTGGAGAGAAGATGGGATTGTGCTATTCTGCTCGCAGGGATTAGAGGGTAAGGGAATTCTCTGGCATTGACTTCATGCCAAGTAGTTCAGGACCTTTTTATCCACCTCATTGGATTATCCACAGGAAGTCTTCTGACTCATTAACTCCATTGAGAAGGTCAAATAGGATTTTCAGCAACCTTAACCTCTCCTCAGCAAGTGGTTGTGCGCTGCAGAGATCGCCTTGATTTCTGTCGCAGTGTAGCAATTTCTGAAAAGCCATTGTGGAAAGCTTTCTGGTTTTGCTTTATTTTATGAGTGATTAGCATAAAATGGTCACTGAATATGAGGACACAGAGGCCTGTGGATTTTTATCCTTTTTCAGGGATATTTTAGGTCTGTGATGGCTTTGTCACTTTGAATTCTGATATGAATTTTTCTAGCATGGGGACTGTCAGAAGCATAGGAAACATGACTAAGATACATTCATAAGTTTGTAGAGAAAGGTGGGAGAGATCAGATTCAGAGAAGCACCTCAAAGAGTGAAGGAACCCCTTAGATCTGAGTAGGTCTAATTAATTTCCTTCATTTAATGAAAATTACTTATCTTGAAGGTGTAAGCTTCTGATCTACACCTAGAGGTAACATGACAGTACTCTTGTTGACTGCTCTGGAGATAGGACCATAATCTAAAAAAAAATGGAGATGTGCACCCAGGCTACAGCTAAGAAAGTAATGCGAGTTGCGCATGTCTTTGAGTGGTTGAGATCTGTAGAAGAGGGCACTGGGAATGGAGATCTTATCCATTTGAGCGGTGCCAGACTGTGGACCAGTAAGGAAATGTCATTAACCCAACTGCTGCACATGCAGCTTGGCTGCCTCACTGACCAGTCATGGCAGCTTTCTGCTAGGTGACTCGGTACTTCTGAACCACCTGTCAAGGGTAGGTTCAGACCTCTGTCTGGGTCTTTGGACAAGCTTCCTACAGAATATTGTTGTGCGTGAAGGGGTTTTATGGGAGGTTTGACTGTCCCACTCTGGACAGTCCCTGCCCTATGCTGTCCTATGAGATATGACCAAGCACTGACTCGGAGATGCTGGCCCAAACCCAGTATAGGCAGCAGACAAAAACTTCACAGTATGTCTCACTGCTGGCCATTATGTCAGCCAGCACTCAGGGCCTATTTTGTTTATGAGTGTGGCTGTAGCCCATGTGTGGGGACCAGAAAGACACGCGTCCATTCCCCAACACATTTCTATACAGCTAAACGAACAGAGCATGAGCATTTTGACTCAGTAACATCTTAAGCAGCTGTGGTTTGTTACTTGTTTCTGCGCTGTCTGGTTTGCGTTCGCACCTTGGGAACTAGTGCCTATTTGCTGGTTCAGATCAGGCTGGAGAGCTTGAGGTCTGCTACCACTTAAACAGATGTTTTGGTATCAGATTCCTACTAAGCTTAAAAAAAAAACATGGGAATTGGGTATGGATTTTATGGTACTTCTGTGCTGTGGAAATCACCTTCTTAGTGTTGTACTGCAACATAAGGGACAGTTCACAGAATGTCCTTTGAACACAGATGACCCTAAAAGGTTTTCATTTAAGGGAGCTCGGGAATTGCTTCAGCTCTGCATTCAGCTAGGTCTTTTACAAACTGTGTTCAGTAGTGGCTTATACATAGAGAGACGTTCATGTAGCGAGTGTCTGCTTAGCAAAGGCAAAAAAAATTTCCTAAGACCTGCGGGATATAAGCACAGAAGCAGCAAAGAAAAAGATGGTGCTTTACCTTAGAAAAGAGCAGTGATCATTCTGGTATAGAATGATCAGAAACACTGATCCAGTTATGGTGATGGTTTAGAAGAGAAGTGAGGAAGTGACTGAGCATGCTAAAAACACTATTAAAGCAATTCAGCTGCAAAAAAACACCCCCGACCATCAAAGTGAAAGACCTGTTCAGCATATCCAAAGGAAGGTGGGGAGGGAAGTTGCGCATCATATGAGGAAAATACAGGCATGAAAATATTCTGTAACCTAGAAGGAAAAGGTAGGAGGAGAAGTAAAACAGGGCAGCTGAGATAGGAAAACTCAGATGAGAAGTGAGAGTGGTTTACTGTGGGAGCTCTTTTCCACAGGACAGGGATGGAGTTCTGTCTTATTAACAGCTCATTGAATCTGGATGTCTTTTTGCAGAAGATAGCTGTGCACTAGTTATAAAGATTTATGCAGGGGTATTGGGGCAAGATCGAGAGATTCTGAAAACAAAGGTCCAACTAAGTGATCAAATTGATATTTTTTTTTAACTTATTTCTAAGACTTTTAGTCTGTACATAGCACTGGAAGGTACCAAATGCTGCATTGCAGAAGTGCTTGAATGTCACGCAAGAATTAACCAGAGCCCAAAGGAGTCAGACATGTGCTTGTCTCCGGGGGAAGAGATACTGGAGGCAGGAAAAGGTGCCTCTTCTTATATTCCCTCTTCTTATATTGAGGGATTTATTTATCACTCCCTAGAGACTTAGGCTGTCCTTTTATACACCAAAATGTGAAGCTGGAAAATTCAGACAATGCAGAAGTTGCAGGAAAATGATGGATGGGAAACATGCCCCAGAGTACAGCTGCAAAAAATAGGCTGGAGATGCAAGAGCAGCTTTGCTGTGTGAGAGGAGCCATACCTCTAGCACAGTACCCTGTCTTTGGCCAAGAACCTGGGTCTAGGATGGGTTCATGCAAATGTCTGGACATGCCTCAGGGATTTTGCAGGGGGCTGCAGCAACCTCAACGTGGTATGCCCAGAAGAAAGGCACTGCATGGTGGGCACATCTTCACAGGAGGTCTCTGTGATAGCTGTCACACTGTAAATCTGCACTAACTCAGTAGTGCCCTATGCACAGAACTGAAAAAAAAACTAGATCAAAATGTGCTTAGTGAAGGCCTGTATCCCACAGCATGTATCGGGACCCCACTTTTACAGGAAAAAAAAAATCTATAAAAGTCTCTGTTGGTTTTTTGCATAACAAACTGGGGAAATCTATGGCTTGAGCTGGAAGAAAAGGACAAAACCTGCTGCAGATAGAGAGCTGATGTCAGCTGTCATCCTCCTTTAGAAAAGCCCAGGACAATGGCCCTGAATTAGGACAAGCCTGAAAGACATCCCAGTACTGGGAGCTTGGGTGTCCTGCCTGAAAGGGCTGGAGGGCCAGTCATTATCTGCAAAGTGAGGTCCCCTTTGTTAACCCTGTCACCACTCCTCCACCCACACTGCTTGGGCCTGTATTCCTGGTGGCCAAGAAAACAAAACCAGCTCCCCTTGCATTGGGAGGAGAGCAAGGCAAGAAAAGAAAGAAGAGGGAGGGCTGGGAGAGAGGGGGAGTGAGAGAGACTCATCTTGAATGCGCTATCAGATAAGAACTGTTGAAATAAGCCTTTTTTTCCTTTTTTTTTTCTCTTTCCATAGTTCCCTCTGCAAGCAGTAGCAATAGGAGGAAATAGATAATTAAAGGGCCTTTTAAAATGGCCCCACTGTTGTCCCAGGGCTGAGAAGGTACACTGGCAGGACAAGTGAAATACCCAGCGAAGCAGACCTTTATCTCTTCCTAATGACTCGAAATGAAAAGGGTTTTTTTCCCCGGGCCCTGGGCTCAGCCTCCTACCCTGGGAAGATTTCATTCTCAAGGCCAGGAGAATAAGTCCTCTTGTCCACTTGCAGGCTGTGGATAAATGGACAGCACTGTTGTGGCTGCGTTTTGTGCCTCCACCGCCCCAAATGTCCTGGGCTGCTAATGAAATGGGATAAACTGGAGGAATTGATCTCAGACATGGACATTTCCTCCTTTTACCTGTCCCTCCCTCCCCACCCTGTCTTCTGAAGTTTTCTCTCTTTTTTTGTTCTTCAGGATACAAAAGCATCTCAATCTTTCATCCTTTCCTCCCCCACTCCCTCCTGAAGCATCTTGCTGCAGACTGACCCCAGGTGCTCCCAAATCCCAACCTACCTTGGGGTAGCTGAAGTACAGTGAACCCAGCCCTACATTGATACAGATTTGCGTCTCATTACTTGACCCAGGTCATCAGAAACATTTCTGTCCATGTCACCAGTTCCATCCTGCACTCTGGGCACGTCCTTCTCCTCCTTGATACCCCGTGCCTCAGTTTCCCCATTCATAGAAGGGACAATGACCTCTTTCCTGACCACCAAGGAGTGCTTTTATCCAACAAGACAGAGGCAATGAGTGAAATCTTCCATTTGAGCCTGCTGAGAGCAGAGACCTGGGAAGTAGATGAGCTATTCCCACCAACAGAGGCAGCCGGCTGCTAGGCAGCCAATAGCTCTATCCCCAGGCGTACCCCATGAAGGAGATGTCACCAGTACTACAGCATGGTGCACAGTGCTGGCTCTACGGTGCAAAGCTCCACACACCAATAAATAGATGGATTTTGTCTGCAAAAGTCTAGATTTATAGTCTAAATGAAACAACGAGTCACCTAGCTATTTATGAAAGCATGAATATTTTTTGTCTTCCTATTCACGAAGGCAGAGTTTCTTGCTCTTGCTTTGTTTTTTGTTTTTTCTAATATTATTTGTTTATTTTACTGAATTTTTGCAGAAGGACTAGCAGCCAGATTTTCCTGCATTGCACTACTACCCAATGGCCAGGGGAAGAAAAGATGGTAGATAAAGTTCTTCGCTGGCTGGCCAAGAACATTTTATAGTGTTATAAATTCTTTGCTGCTGCGGTTCCACTTACTAGTAGTTTACTTCAGCACAGGAACTGGTCAGGAGCTCATCTCTGAAAGTGTCTGCCAGCTTCACAGAAATGTGAAAGAGAATTGTTTGCAATCTTTATTGTTGGCTGTTCTCTGGTGCTCTGCATCAGATCCTGCAACAGCCTGACAGACACAGGTTAAGGAACACTGTGCCGGGCTTTGATTGCTAGGCTTGAGCTGAACATTGTCCTGAAGTCCATACCATCTGCAAACACTGATACCTAATTCCAAGATATGTGCCAGGCAGACAACAGGCTTCATTTTCACTCACCCCACTTTTCCCTGCTATATTTTTGAAACTTCCCCCAGTGTTTGTGCCTCATATAAGACCCCGCATTGCTGTGCTCTTCCAGCCTGTAATGCACTTTCTTTCCCAGGAAATCCTGTTAGGGAAATTATTAGGGACTCTGTTTCTGTTCCTCATCCCATCTCTGTAAGTCTCTGCATAACTTTCCTTCTCTCTTTGCCTCCAGTTTCTACTCTGGCATGCAGTAAAATGAGTGTCTTTTTAGTTCAGACTACCTGAACAAAAGGGGTGTTAGTCTCACGAAAACTCAACCTTTGCTTGGTACTGCCTTTGATGCTCTTACAAAGTCCCAGCAGATCCCAGGGGCAATGTGCAGTACCCCTTCTTGCCCCAAGGTCAATAATGTGAGCGAGGCCAACACTGTGCAGGAGTGCACCCGTGTCTTGTTAATCAAGGAGAAGCCTCTTCCCCACATGTAAAGAGAACGAGGCAGACAGTGGGAAGGAGAACAGGCAGAGGATGGGAAAAAAAATCCTTAATCTTGCCAAACATTTGAAGCAGAGGAGGGAAAGGATGAAGAGAATAAAAGGGAAGTGTTGTTTGAGACTCTAATTAATGTAAAAACACAATTTGCTTGGGCTAAGACAGATCTTTTTACTGAGTGGAGACTGTTTTTATCTGCCCTTTGCAGCTCCGGCTATTCTTCCTCTTGGCATCTGGTCACCTATTTAGCACAGTGGTGCACATGCACCCCTGGACCGCACAGGCAGATTCCAGCCTGTTGAAGCGTTGATTACTGTGTTCATAATGTTCAACAATTTCCTGGGTGCCTTCAGAAATCCCTTGCACAGCAGTGTTTAGTTTGCTAGCGCATCATCTGAAAAAGGGAAAGCAGAGAGACACAGTAGTTTTGATTTTGGACTCTTGATTTTGTACTCGGTGCCCTGAATGCCAGGAGGGCATAAGTTGAGAATCAGCTTCTGAATGAAGGAAGAGATAATTTTCAGGTTCTTTTTTTTTTAATGGTGGGATTCAGTTGCCCAAGCAGAGCAATAACACCACAAGGGTACAGATCTGCACATCGTGTATGTTGGTCCCATGCAAATCTGCCAGATAATCCAGAGCATCGAAAACTAGTCACCTTCTTCAGACTTCTGTGTTCAAGGACATGTCTCTAGGAGGTGGTGAATCACCACCTCAAATTTCCTTTTTTCTCCCTTAAAACCGAAGGGATCCCAAAGATTCTCAGAAGACTCCTCTGATCTCCCCTGGGTTACTTTAACCACACCTCAGGGGTTATTTTCAGCTTTGATGGACAGAATAACATCAAACAGCTTATGTGTATCTAAAACACATCTCGCTACAGTCTCAGAGCTAGGTCTTTATGGAGGCTGGTTGAGGATGGATTCTTCTCTATTACTAGTGAGCCCCTTGTGCCTCCTGGATGATGAATGAAGGTCTTGTGTTGGACTCCATACTGCAGTTTTACAACTTTTGTCAGGCCCAGGTATAAAATTAAAACTCCTTCAAAATCTGATAGTCCATATCTATTTGTCATGGAGCACAGCTGCAAAACACTGTCTGGAGATATCTGTTTTACAGATTATCATTTTTCACTTGCTAACCTCCCCAGGTTCAGCTCAAATTAAGTTACTTGTGTCTCTCTTCTCCTTGCATGACAATCCTTTTGCCATGTCTCCCTTTACTAATGCACCTCCTGGCAAGGGCCAGCCACCTTCTTTCTCTGTACCATTTCTACTTAAACTCAGAACAGCTGTTCTCAGCTCGCATTTGCCTTTGAAGTTTATGGCTCCTGTTTCACACTAGAAAGAGGGTGCACCTCAGGATGCACCTGCAAGCTCCTCAATGTCCGTACAGTTGTTCCAGTTGTTCTAGCAGAAGGAGTCTGCTCTACTTTCAAACCTTCTCCTGCCTATGTGAGTGAGATATGTGAAAGACGTATTGCCTTGCAGAAGGTCTGGAGTCTTCTGGACAGAGCATCAAGCCAAAACTGGAGTTTCCAGCAGTTCTTCTGAGCCTGGACCACTGTGTGATGCAGGGAAAGCCACTGCATCCCATTTCATCTCTGCCCACACCATCTGCTCTGTTTATTCATCTTTAATCCCGATTGCAGGTCCTGATTCACATTGAGATGCTGGTTGTGGTGGGAGACCCAGACTTGCCATTACTATTAAAACAGGTGGTAGCTGATATGCCTTATATGCTGTGCTGTACTGTGCATAGTGAGCAGGAAAAACAAACAGTGCATGCGGAATCTCCATGTTGTATGAAAAACTGAACCAGACTCCCCAAATCTGTAGGTTCACTACATGGCTCTCTACTTGTTTGGAGCACAGCAAACATAATAGCCACAACAGCAAATAAATTGTCTTCTGCAGGGCTAGACAAGGTCAGGAACATTTTAGTGAAATATTCCTTTCAGTCTTATTTTAACTGCAATCAAAATGACTAAAAATAAATGGGATGACATCCGCACCATTTTTATTTAGATCTGAATTGTTGAAACACATGGATAAAAGGTCTGTGTTTTATTTTCTTTCAAATGGAATTTACTCTGCCTTCCAAACACAAAAAAAATGCGTGTGTGTGTGCATGTGTCTGAATATGCAACAGTCATATTTATATTCTGTGTTTTAGTTATTAAAAACAAAGTTTCAGTCGAAACAAAACATGTGCTGGACCAGCCAGTAATTGTTATTTATTTAGCCAGATGTCACCTCTTGGCGAATAGCTATGCACTTTGGGTTTTAGTCATAAAAAATAATACATTAAAAGTGTGGAATGTTCCCCAAAGTGGAAATTTGGGATAGACAGACATTGCGGAGGAAGGAAGGACAGGGAGGCTGCTCGAGCCCTGCGCCCCTCCCTGTCCACACTGCTTCACTCGCGCCTTGCTTGCTGGCTCTTTTTCGGACCACCCCAACTTGTTCCCTCAGAGACATGGTTGTGGGGATAACTCAATCCTCTGACACCACCCCGTAGCCTGGAAGGGTGAGATTGCACCCAGCTGGGCTCTGGTCACACCACGCACTGTCCCAAACCTAGCCTAGAAGGCTTTGCATCTTCAAACAGGCTTACAACACATAAACTCATGCTATAAAAGTATTGTCTTGAGGTATTGCAGCAGAGTCCACATAATTTCAGACACTTTGAATGGAAAAAACACAGAAAATTTGAGACTCAGATGGAGGAACTAAGAGGAGAGTAAGGTCCAGCTGCTACATGATGGAGATATGGCCAAACTTGTTTTAAAGAGGACCAGACCTGAGCAGCACAGAGGTCACCCTGCCTGTGCCCCTTGGTCCCTGGTCCTCTCTTGTTTTTCTGTGCACTGATACCTTGAATTCCTCCCCAGGTCTGTTTTGGATATACGATGTTTTTGAACCTCTACATCAAAAGATAAATAATTCACCTGGCTAATGGAAGGAAGGAAAGAGAAGTTGCTTCTCCCTTTTTTGTGTGCCCAGGGTCAACTCAGTCATCTCTGGGGCAAGCCAGAGGGAGCTGGCTCTATCATTTTGGGATTTTGGGGCCATACTCAGCAGCAGATGAATCGAACTTATCGCCTTGACTGTCTGCAGCAAAGACAAGCTTTGCAAATTATTTTGTTGATGGTGGCAACTGGCTTTGAGTTCAACGACATGAGGAGAAAGGGGTAGCAATTTATAAGGAAATATGGGACAAAGCTGTAAGCTTAGCTGCTCTTCCTCCTGCTGCAGGCTGGAAGGGAGGGAAGCCAGGTGTAATTGCGCTGGAGTTCAAGCGAGGTTGGTCCTTGGCTTCAGTCAGCACCTGCTTTTCACGGGAATGACAGTCCCTCTGTTCCCAGCACAGAGGGAGCTCAATGAGAGCCTGTAGAGCCAGGCAGCCTGGCGCAGACCCAGGCTCCCGTGACACGATAAGCACTCTGTCTCTCTACTGCTCGACAGACATCCAAGAGAGTGGGAGAGAAAAAGAGATGCAAACAGGCTGGGAGTTACATACCATGTGGAGAGGAAGCTTTTCCCCGGGGATTGCAAGATTGTTTCTGTACCAAACGCCTGGCCATCAAAAGCTGCCTCGCAGAATGTGTTAGCAATCACAGTCATCCATGCAAAGAAGAATATGTGGATTTGCTACTGAGATGCACCTTTGAAAAAGGAGGTTAAAAAACAGCAAGCCCATCATGGCAGTTCTGCATTACACCTGACTCTGGGTAGCTTGCCTCCAGAAGCCTGAAGGCATCTATGGAGCTGAAAGTAGCAGAACTGTGGACAGAGAAGGAGCACGTGTGTGTGCTCTGTTTGAGGGTGGCTATTGTCTTACAGGAGGACAGAGGGGGTTAAACAGTATGAACTGAATGCACCATCGCACATGGCTAGCAGACCAAAAAGGTTTTGCAGACCCCAGTCTATGTATCAAATCATAGAATCATTTACGTTGGAAAAGACTTTCAAGATCATTGAGGCTAACCATAAACCTAACATTGTCAAGTCTCGCACTAAACCATGTCCCAAAGTATCATGTCTACACATGCCCTGCCTGTTGTTAGATGCACCTAAAGCCTCACTAAGGACCTACATTTCTGTGGATGTACCCTAAAACACCCAAATCCTTGTAGAGCTCCTAAAAATTTTAACTCCCAAGAAAGGCCTGGTAGGATTCCCAGATTAATGTCTCAGCAGAATTTCAGATGAGGCTTCAGAGGAAAGATAAGATGTTCTAACAGTCAAAAAAATTGCAGTTCTTCCTGGTCCCATCTGCAGTATTATGGGAGCTCTGATGCTTACTAAACTCTCAAAAAGTCAGTGACCTCTCTTTTCTAGTTTAGTTCTCTGCCAATTAAATGAGCCAAAACAGAGGTTAAAAGAGTGCCAGAATGAATGCAAGGGAAGGATGAGGACCATGTAGCAAGGAGCCTTTCCTCAGCTGTGAGCTGCTGGATCAGCTCAGACATCTCATAAAACCTCCTCCCCACAAAACGTCCCAGGCACACCTACACGGACTTTCACATGTGTCCTAACCATAAAAATCCTCCCACTCTCTTTATACCTACAAAGCCTGTAGTTAGAGTACAAATTACTTTGACTAGCCACCACCAGAATAACCCAACCATTGACCATTAGGATATCCTGGATGGGACTTTCAACACAACAGCTCCTGTCGAAGCTATTTCACTTTGAATAAAGCATTTCAGTATTCATTGCTGAAAGGATAGGGGCCCAGGCATCCAAGATGCTGTCGCAGTGAATGGGAGACCGAGTCGTGAGCTGGGCGTCGGGGCTCCCTGTTCAACTTACAGGGAGAGCAGGCATCTGTTCTGCTGCAAATTATGTTAGTCTGCTACTGTGACATTAAAAAAAGCATCTAGGGGGAAGAGGGAGACGACGTCTGCGAAAGCAGAGCTGGAGGTTATACATGAACTTGGACAGGTCCCAAGGAATTTCACCAGCCTATTAAGGAAGCATTTACATCAACCACAAGTTGCTTAATGTTTACTAGGTTAAATAATCCAAATTCCATGGAACTCTTTGTTCTTATGTGTTCGGGGAGAAAAAGTGATACCTATAAGCAGTGCTCTCCAAGCTTTAATAGCTTTGGCCCTGTGTGCTTGCTGTGTTCTGGTGGCTTTTGTGCAGTTACCCAGCAGAGCATTACTCTTTGCAAAGCGTGCGTTCCTGGAGAGACAGGTCATGCTTCTGGGCTGCCAGACCACCGTGCCAGGACCCTTGTGGACCCATGGAGGTGAGAGTTAAGCCTCTTTGCCTGAGAAGTGATATTATCAGCTCTTTTCTCAGAGAAACCCCATTATGCCTGAATAGAGCTGGAGCGGGAGGGATATAGGCAAAGAGACGATAATGATTCCTTTTTTGAAACAACATAAAAGAGAGCGAGGACCTCAGCAAGAAACTTGAGGAGTTAAGAGGCGGCGCTGAGGTCTCAGTGGAGATGGGGTATTCTTCTTGTCTTTACCAGGCCCTGGAGGTATTTTGGAGTGGTCAGAGCCAGGGGGGAGTTAGTAACTGCGCGCCTGATAAAGGGATCTTTGACTGTGGAAGGTGAGCATGGGGAGGAGGGTTTTCAAGTTAGATTTGGACCAGGGCCAATGGACTTAATCATCTTGGCTCCCAGGCTGCCTCCCGGTAGCTCCAATCCCGCCCTTGTTCACTCAGCCACTTTGGTATTGGTAAAACATGAGTGAGGTCAGCAGAAACCCTTGTGAATGGAGGTTTTTTTCTGCTGCAAGCTGAAAAGAAGAGAGAGGGGGATTCAGACCTACAGATCTCAGCTGTAATGGCTGAGTTGGAAAGAAAGCAAGGCTTTTCCTGCCGACCCAGCATGATGGGATCCAACCCATGAGGGCCCTTCATGCTCTTCTCTACTAGGCAGAATGCCCTGCAACAATGTTCCCATGGATAAACAGAACAGGGGCTTGGGTACGTGGCAGAATTAGCTGGCTTCAATAGCACCAGTGGCCTTTTCCTTCTCCTCCATAGCATCCCACATCCAGTCCCTTCTGCAGTCCCACTGGTTGGAGTTACACAATACTCACATAGACTTGCCCCTGTGCTTCTCCAGCACTTGCACCATCATATCTATTGGAGATTTGTTACAGTGCCCAGACATGAGGCTCTGTATGGCTGTGCTGTCTACTAGCTGTCTGGTATTTCAGGCTGAGCTCTCAGTGTTACAGAGCCATGGCTGCAGTGAGGCCTTGCATGTTTGCAAAGTGATGGCAAACTAGGCTCTTCAGGTCCTTGTGCTTTTGAGTGTGACAAGGTTTTTCCTCTGTTTTTGTGGGAGAGCACATGACAGCCCTTGTGTTGTGGGATTCCAGATAAAATTTACAGCTGTCGTGTAAGTGGTTTCAGATTAGGATCCAGTGACTCCACCAAGAAATCTTCACAAGGCAGACAATTACTGCAGAAACAGCTGCTGAACATGATGGAGAAGGTGGAGGGGAAATTCCAAAAAGAAGTTAAGACCTGCGTTGAGAGAGCAAAGAAAAGAAAGGCTTGGGGAGAAGACAGGTGGCTGAGGAAAGGACAACAATCCTGCCTCTTGTATGATTTTCACAACTAGATACCATTTCACAAGTCTTTTCTGTGTTCTTGGTTATGGGTTTACAGTAAGTGGAGAGCTGGAGTTGTATGACCTGAAGGCAGAAGCAAGGATGGTTCAGGGGGCTTGGAGTTAATACTGGAGCCATGAATGTGAAGTGGTGGTGGTGGAGGTTTGGGGAACCTGTCTGCTGCTGCTAACAGTAAAGTATGCATCAGATCCAAAGATGATGTTGAAATTTTAGCAGGTGGAAATTCTGATGGTTCCTCTTTGTGAAAGAAGTGTCTGGACTCAGAAGTAGAGACTACTGGAGGAAGCAGAAGAAACTAAAGTGTCAGGACCTGGAACTATGGAAGTTGGGTCGCAGGGGCTGGAGTCAAAACCTCAGGGAGCTGTGTACCACCAGAGTTTGTATCACAAGAGGGAATTATTCCTGCTGCCAAGGGCAATAATGTGAGAAACAGGAGAAGGTGGGGGTGGCGGCGGTGCGGGGTGGAAGGAATGAGTATTGGGAAAAGAAGGATGATATGAAGAGAAGACTTCCATGATGCAAGGCGTGTCTTGACCATAAAAAATAAGTCTGGAAAGGACCACATCCCAACTCAGAAACAAATCTAAACTGTCTTTCTGAGGTGTTTTTTCTGGTTATTGACATCCAGAGATGGAAGTATCATGACCTTTAGTACTGGGAAGTTTTCCTCCCTGTCTACCCTGAAACTCTCTCACTGAAAATTAAGTGTAACTCTCCTGCTTATGTACCACAGTTATGGAGCAGACTTTTATTGATGGAAGCCTACAAACAGCACACAGTGAGAACAGCAGTAAATAAACTGCTATGCAGAATCTACCCCATGCTTAACCTGTGGATCTAGAACAGGTTCTTCTGTCATGGAAGAGGAAAATTGAAATCAAGCCCATGTATGCTTACCTGCACTCTACCGCTTTATTTCTGGACATCCCCAAATATAAACAAACATCATCATTTGCATTTCACAGTGAGGGAAATGAGCTATAGGAAAGGAAATCACCAGGCTATATATGAAGCCAGGAACAGAATGCAGATTCTGTGGCTTTCCTTCCTTGAGAAGCTATGGATGAGTTTCTCCATTTGCCGATTAAGGTTTTCAAGGATTGCTCATCATAGCCCACTCACTAATACCTGCTTCCAGCCCACCGCTTCTGTTCAGCAGCATTCAAAGTCTCTTTTCACCTGGTACTCTTAAAACACAAGGCTACCAAGAGCACTTAGGAATTACTGCATTTGTAAATGGTCATCTGTTCTGTTTTGTTTTCCCAGAGGGTTAAGTACTAATAAAAAGTTAATGGCACTTACAAAGAGTTTTCTGTGCAAAGGTATACTCATGAATGGACCCCTGCACCATACCAGCAGCAAATCTGGGCAACCCAGAGTCCCAGGGAGCAGTCCTCTGCCAGCCTTTCGAGCAGTTTAATGAGTAAAAAGTTGTCCACGCATCCAAAGCTGCACCAGAAATTAGTTTCTTAGCCCTTTCCAAACAGCTGGAAGGATGCATCAGGAAGAAGACTGCCTGACACTGATGGGAAGGGAACCAGAGCCACACCCTTGCAGCAGGACTGTCTCGATGGAGATCTAGCCTACTGCAGAACTGGCCTCCCGGCGCTGCACATCTGTCAGATTGTGCCCCCTCCCTTCCGTGGTGGTTACTTTGAGTGACAGAGAGAACTGTTCCAGATAGGGAAGCAAGAAACAGGAGTGCTTCAAACCTAACATGTTCTGTGTGGGTGGTGACAGAACAATGATCTGTGTCAAGAGTTTCCAGGAGATGTCGGCACTTTTTCTGAAACTGTGGGCAGAGCACGCAAGGCCTGCCTGAATCTCCCTTCCAGCCCATTTAGAGCAGCTTCTCACCATCACACACCAGATCATACACCATGCTTCACTTTCCATCTCATGCCATTGGAATGAAAGGATGAAGCAATGGGCATGTGCTTTGTGTACCAAGGTTCGTGAGTGCTGACCCTCCAGAATACATTTTGCACATGTGGCAAGGAAAATCTGCACTAATTCCTGTCTTCATTTTTTTTTTTTTTAAACAACAGCAACAACAGTGGGTCTGTTTATCATTAATTAAGCAAGTATGAGAACTATATACTTAGGACAGATTATCGTGTTTCAGTCAGCCATCAGGTTACAATTGTCAACTGAAATTAACATTAATTGCCTACATGTTCTTGTTTAATGAGCTATCGGCTTCATTCTGTGCTGTGGTCATCATGGAGTCATTATTGTGAGCTTTGAATTCACATTATGTTTGAGATACTCACTTCTGCTCTCTGTCTGACAAACTGACAAGTACAGAGACATTAATTCAAATTTGGTTGAGCATAAACCAGGGTAAATTTTTCTGCTCACAGGAACAGTTTTCTGGTTGAAATTTTCTAAAACTTCTGCCCTCTTCTTCTTTCCCGGTTATCCAAAGGCAGCAATGCCTCCTTTGCAAAATAGATAGCAGGATTTTGTCATTTCTGGCAAAAGCGTGACCAAGGCAGGGAGATATGATCACCTGCTCCCTGTGAGCATATCTCCTTTGGCATTGCTTAGGATCCTGCACCAAAATGGATGCAAGGGCAAGGCCATCAACTTTATGAGGATCACCAGTCCAGCACCAATTGCCCCACATCTCCTCTGAGACAAGGCGAAATAATGACAAAGATCTAAGTAAGGCACTAGTGTTTGGTGATATCTGAATCTTGGCCCTTTACTGTCATCACAGAAATAAGACTGGCTTGCTTTCCTGAGTGGGATCAAACCTTCACTTTCCTCTTTTTTAGTCAGAACCATGACATGGTGAGTGGCAAACCATGCCTCCATCTACTCTGCCTTTGCTAGATCTATCTTACTAAATAAAATAAGCAGAGGCTCATTCCCTGGCCCCAAAGGCAGAACAAAGATCATGTAGTCACTTGAGGAGACTCACTGCCCCTTGACCTTCCTGAGAGAGTTACAGAAGGCACTTTGAGCCAAAACTCTCCTGTGATTAAAAAGAAAGGAAGCTCAACTCACCAGAGTTTGCTTTTTTGGTTCTGTCTGACAAGCAGTGTGACAGAAATATGATGCAGTCTCTGCTTTTTCATATCATATTCAGCTTAGATTGCTTCAGGGAGAGTGCACAAGCAGTCCATGTCGTGGAAGGGAGCCATAAATCATGCCCATAAATCAGGAACCCAGGCTGCCCGTACTGGCAGAGAGAGGGGAGATTGCAGCAGGTGCACAGATTAGATCCCATATTTTACTGCTCCTATCACCACACCCTCTTCTTACTTAGAAAACAATTGATGCAGGGAAGACTAATTTTATCCCTTGCCTACAACATGCAGTGGAGTTTTCAGCAGAAGCGCAGGTCCGCCCAGCAGACCCTCATGTCTGGAAATCAGCTTTTAAATGAAAGGAAAGAGCTACTTGTTCTTGTAAGAAGTAAAGGGCTGTAGGCTGAGGAGAAGGTCAACAGGGATCACAGGATTAACTAATTTGAATGCCTGCCTAACACTATGTGAAGTCACCCCATTTCTCCTGGCTTCAGGCCCACCAAGTAGGCTGTTGATCAAAACATGACATCCATTCAAGTTTGCTTTTCTCCAGAATTAATTAATTCAGCATTCTCCTTTGGAGTTTAGGCCAAATATCTTTACTCTCTCTGAAAAAATAATTGTCTTGAATTTCTCTTTTGCAATTGTTTTTTTGGCTTCTGCAGTTCCTTGACATTCTCATCTCTGATGGTCAGGATAGTCTGTCATCACCCAAACTCTGTAGAAATATTGTACCTATGCCACAATGCCATTCAAACACCTTTCTTCTGAGCTTACAATGTTTAGCTCTCTAACCCACCTCAGACAGGATTAATGTCTGATTATTAATTAACCCAGCTTCAGACATCAGGATTTAGAAGAGATGAATCCCAGCTTCACTAAAAGACATTTTTTCTAGTTTTCCAACCAATACTCTGTTTCTGGCACCACCTCTGAAGTTTTGTTGGTTCTTTAAGTGCACCAAATCCCAGCAGCTGTCTCCTCAGGACTACAGTCTCTGCTCTGAGCCATTGATTCGTGGCTGGTTCTTTTAAGGATTCCATTAATGTTTGCTGTGAATCATTTGCAATAGCAGCTCATGTTGAATTGCCAGTCCTCTCTGACCCTTAAATCCTTTAAAGAGTTGCTGTTTTTTGGTCTGTCATTCGCTGGTTGTAGCCTTCCTGTCTGACTTAAGCCTATAGATGCATAACTTTGCATCAGCATAGGAAGAAAATGCATTTTATTAACTCAGCTCTATATGACTGCCCAGCCTTCATCATTACTTGACTTCATACATTTATTGAAACTTTATCTGTTTATTGAAACTTTATCTGTTTATTGAAACTTTATCTGTAACTTTTTTCAGGGTTACATATGTATTTGTAGATTAACATTAAAAATGTTGAACGTCATGGGACTAGACCTCTGCAAACTTTCTTTCAAAACTCCTTCAGCTCACAATGATTTTACAGTGATATACATTCCCTGAGACCTGACAGTCATTCTGTCCTTGATACTAAAAAGTACGGCATTATTGATGTCATTAGTTTAATAAGAACTAAAGCGCAATGCTGAGTCGAACACCTTCAGCCATCAAAGAACATGGCGTCTGTAGAGGTACTTCCATCAGCCAAACTTACTTGTTCATCAAAAAAAACAAAACAGGTTTTGTTTGCCAAAGTAGTGTCTTAACCAAAAACCTCCAAAAAACAAAAAAGTCCTGCCTCTAGTGATAGGCAGCTTTTACTTCTACAGTGACTGAATCACATATCTGCTTTTCTGATGTTTTATGTATAAGCTCTATTGACTCAATGATATTACATGCACCCAGCTTATTCCAATTTCTGGCTTGAATGGCCCAAAAGTCACATCCACACTGTTAAGACCACTTGATTCTGTGACAACATCAGACACATTCTGCATTTTGATATGAACTATGTGCTTTGTCCCCTGTCCTCACCCCCTAGTCTCCTCCCTGACTGAGTCTGGAGACAGATCAATACGGATAAGCGTTAAGCTTTGCCTTGGGTTCAACTCTGGAGTGTGGCTGTCTGAGAGCACAGCTGCATCCTAATTTCCTCCATTCAATGATATGGCTGCATGCTGTCTGTTTCAGCTGCAGTTAGGAAGTTAAGCACTGGAGGGAAAGCTTGGTCAAAACCCAAAAAAAGTCTCAAGGGATCCTTAAAGGATTTTTTTTCTTCATTAAAATTTGGGCTGCTTTATTGTCCAGTTACTCATTTTTCCCATTCCTTCTTTTCTACATGATTCTGATATGCAAGCAGGTCACAGTGCTATAAGGGAAAATGAAAAAAAAAATATAAAATTATAGTTGAAGGATAATGCAAATTTAGAAAACTGAATGCTAAAGTAATAGTGACAGTTCATATGACCTTTGCAACTGACTGCAATAAAGGAAACACAGCTTTCATTCCTGCAGCTATCAAAAAGCCTTTGAATGAGTTTCCCCATCCCAGCATCCATGGACTTCTCTGAGACATGGCTCTCTTGAAAAGGTTCCGTGTACAAGCCAGTTGGGAAGAGCTAAGCAGAGATCTCTGAGCATTACACTGCAGTTACCCAGAAGGTCAGAGAAGTTTATCTTGTGTAGATGGAGAAATTTCAGGGTGTTGGCTGTAAAGGCTAAACTAAAGGCAGGATACTCTAACAGAAAATATTGTCATGACCTGGATTAAAAATCTGAGAGAGGCAGATCCTGAAAAATACCTTTCTTATGTGTTACACAAGTGCATTTCTAAAAGGCAATTTAAAAATAACTATTTCATCTAAACTGACCTTTTCTAAGAAGTTGTATTTAGTCAGGATCACCCTTTTAGGTATCAGGATCAAGAATCATACAGGGAAAGAAACACTCTGGCTCAAGCACACATTTCATGTTATAGTGCAAGGTGATGAGGGGAAAGAACACCAAGAGGACTCTTGTTGTTGTGGGTGAGGCAAAGGAATGATGTGCTGCATAGCAAGAGTCCCTTGCCCCACCAGGACCTGTGACAGACAAGCTCCTCTCTGTGGGGTTGCAGCCTGGAAATTTTCCATGTATTCGCATAACAGTCAAGATGAGAATCATGCTAATGGATCAAGTCACCTCTCTGACTTCATGGGTTGTATTTATATTTCAGTAAACATGGGAGCAGGTCTATTGTCAGATTTAGTTCTCCTGTTTCAAATGGAAGGATAGTTTTCTGGATACCAGCACATTTCTGAGGGTCTTGACTCCTCATTTCTGGCTGGTATTGTGGATTGCCTTCATGGTCTTCACCAAGCAATGTAGACCTGATTGCCCAAAAATATCTGGAATCTGAAGTTAGAGTCTTTGTCTTTGAAGATGTGGATCGCAGTGTCCCAGTTTCCTCTCAACTGGGCATGAAGAGCCTTACCTAATTATTTTTAAAACTGAACCCTTCAAAACTTGACAGGGACTGCATGGATCATGAGGTACAGTCACTGTCTACTTTACAAAGCCAACCACATAAAACTCTTCATAAACAGACAGATGTCCTTCTATTGTTCCTGCATTTCCTAATGAGAGCCTATTGCAGAGTTTCACAGCTGTGGTGATTTGTTCACAACCAGTCTGCCCCAAGAGTCCTTTTCTCTTTTAACATAATGGCTTTCCTGAGATTGCTTTCAGCAGTCATGTATGGATTACCTTCCTTCTTAGGCCGTGCTTGAAAATTTAAACAAAGCGACTTTCTTCTCTTCTTTTGTGGCCAGATCTCCACTTCTCAGCCATCCTCCTTACCTGCTCAGGCTTGGTTTTGAACACCGGTCATCAAGACTTTACATGTTTTCTAGAGATACCACCAGTGCTTTTTTTCAATGGCACTATACCCTTCTCTCCACCAGAAACACCTCTCCTGATGCAAAATTTTCCCCTTGTATCTCAGGTGTTTCGAAATCTTCCCAATGAAGAAGCAGTTCGGTACAGCAAGAGACATATACAAACTCGACGAGCCATTTTCCCATTGAAGCAAGTGGTAACTCACTTTTTTGCTATCACTGAGTTAGAGTAAGGTAAAGCTAAGTAAATCTGGAAGTTTCTCCCTGCATGTAATGGAGAACTCAGAGTTGGAGCCCTGACCCGTCATTGTATTGATTAGGATGAACCAAAATTAATGTTTATTTTGAGGATCCCCAGACTCCATCCTTTTCCAAGAAAATGGGGGAAGGAAGAAGAAGAATCTCTTTAAAGTTTGCACAGTAGGAACTGCTGCAAGAGGTTTTTTTTCCTTAGGTGAATTTCAATAAGGTGACCGCTAGTCTTGCACAAGATGCAGCTGCTGTAAATCCAAGCTCAAAATGTCAGAGTCATAAACTATTTTGATGAAATGCCATCAAAGAAATCATATTTATTGGGATGATTTGTTGATACTGAATATCCAAACAGTTTGGAGTGCAGTAAAGTTCAGGGGGATGCAGGAATTTATGGCTCTCTGTTGCTGGGGTTGTTAATAACATTTCAGGAGACTAAACAAGAATGTTCCAGGGATGCGAATGGCTCAGGCAGGGGAAGGACAAAGTTTCTTACTTCTGAAAAGAGCAAAGAGGTCATCAGTGTGTCTATGGGAACAGATTATAGTCCTATTACATTAGGAAGATCCCTGGACCGGAAGAGAAGAGTTACTCATCATGGCCTTCATTTTTGTCTTTTTTAGTTCTTTTAGAAATCTGGTGCCTTGAGGTGGCCGTGATATTGGAAAATGCAATCCAGCATTCAGATCCCCTGAGCAGATGAAGGGCAGGGACTTGTACCTGTCCTCCAACATACTGAGTATCATTTGACTTCTTTCTAAAGGAGTTTTGCCCTTACAGAGAACTGAATTTCTTGTTGCTCATGTGAACACCCTCCCCATCTTGCTCTCAGACTTAACCATTCTTGGTTAGGAACAAACATTCACTCCGAGTTGCACAGACCATTTGTATTATATTAAATGCAAGTCGTTTTCTTCCCTTAGTCCCTTTTATTGACTGACCCTTTGCCCTCTTGCTACAAGGGAATATTTTCTAGATGTCTTCCTCCACATCATTCATTATTTTGTATTCCATATCCTATTCTCTGTCTGCTCCAATTGGTGATGTCATTCTGCAGTATTGGCTGCATGTCCATCACGAAGGCCCACTACGGTCTTGGACAGACAATGAGTCATGTCTCAGCAGGACTTGACACGGCCTGGAGCATGGAGAAAGGAAGCAGGTTTGTCCCAAGAAGGGTTTTCAAGGATGCTCTTTGGAGTAAATGTAATATACTGTCCAACTACTCGAGCCCTTAGTCACAAATTGGCAGCAGTGGGGCATGACGGTGATGGGAAATCTGAGTCTTACCCCAGTATAAATAGTGTGCACTTCCAAGTCTTGGTTTTGTCCCAGTGAGAGACATCTTGAAATCTTGAAAGTAGAAGGGAAGGCATTTTCTACTCAGCCAGACTATAATTAAGAAGCACCAGCTACCCTTTTTCCCCTCCCGTCTCCAAGGGCTAGTCACCAACAAACAATAGTTTGGAGAGTAGCTGGTTCCACAGTAGGATCCTAGATTATATTTAATCACAGGTTCTCAGCAAGGGGTGGGTGGGCCCATTAAACTTAATAAATATTTGGGAGTAATGTTAAGTTGGTCCAATTTTCCATCAGATATGTTAATCAGTTAAAAAAAAGGGTTGTCTAATTAAATCAGGCAGTCTGTGGGCTGTGTTGTCTCTCTTCATGGGAAAAACAGAATAATTGTTGTCAGAAAAACAAAAGCTTTCCTCTCAATTTTTGTCAGGTTTTTAACAACAAAAAGCTGAGATTGTACAAGGACAAAGAAAAGACCCAAACATTTTCCAGCCAGTTGTAGACTTCTCTAGTGGTAGATGAGAACAGGATTTCATAATGCTGATGGGAAAAGATTCCCAAAAGTTTTAATTTATTTCTTTCCTTCTTTTTTATTTATTTTTTTTAATTTTTATTTTACACCATGACCTTCCAAGGTGGAAACAGCTGAAAGACACTTGGTTAGATCAATTCTGAGAAACATCTACCTTGGAATACTGGTTGTTCTTGTAACAGGAAAATATTGAATATGTTTTGGGAGGGATTGTTTTGGGATTTTTGTTTTTTAATAAATACAAGTAACTGGCTATTAGCGGGATGCTGTAATAATGCAATATGAGGCAACAGAATAGATTATTATTCCAAGAATTTCTAACAAATCCAGAATCTTATAACTAAAGGAATATAGCATAGCTACTGCAAACCTTGAGGGTACTTACGTGAGTAGGCTTAGTGTATTTAAAGTAGGACTCAGATACATCAGTCACAATCTGAGAGTGACAGCCTGAAATTTTTCAGAGTTCAGGAATCATGTTTGCTCACATCTGCAACAGTAGGAGAAAATGCTAGAGGCAAGTAGAGCAGAAATGACAAGCCTGATGTCACATAGTAGCTTGGAAGAAAATGGAAAAAACACATCTCTGGAGTTTGAATCTAGTCTATACCAGCCCCATTTGGGCTGGATATAAAGCCTTGCAGCCTATACAAATTGTCTTTGCCACAAAAAAAACACACAAATGCTGCTGATACTGTCAGGGCCATGGTGTCTTAATGGTGGGGCTTATGTTCCTGTCATTCCTCAGATGGTTCCACCTGTGGCTTTCACAATGGGATGGCCAGAGCAGGGCGCAGACACAAAGGTTACCTGCATTCCCAACCGGAGGAAACAGCAAGTCCTGAGACCACTGAGGCCATCCCTGTGGGGCTAACCTGGGCCCGTTGGTGTCCCAACACTGGACTGGAACTGCCTTCATCTGCCCATGAGCTACCCCAGGGCCCTCTCACCACCAACTCACGAGGGTTCTTGTGTGTCCTGGTGCCATCTGAGGATGTTGGTATCTGGTTGTTAATAAGATCAGGACATTTCATCAAGGATTTCAGGGAAGAGCCACAAAAAAAGGTTAAAGATGGGATAGCATACGTGCAGATTACATGGACAGATAATGGAAATGGTAAGTTTGTATGTGGTAAGGGAGAAGGTAAAAATGAAGTATGTAAGAAGATACTTTTTTCTTCACATTGAAGCAAAGACATTGGCCCAGGAGGAACACTAATAAATGCTCAATGCACTAAGAGTATTGGGACAGAAAAACTGCGTAAAATGGATAGAAAGAAAGGTTGGATCTGTTAGAACCAGGTGAATCTGGCTTAGGATGGCATATCTGAGCTGAAATGTTTATAACAGGGTTTAATGGACCCAAATGTGTTTAGTTCAGTCTTGCAGGGATGCAGATCTTATATGAACATATCGTCATGTGTATGTCTATGTCTCTGTCCTCGTCAATGATTTCTAATGTATTTCTTATCCAATCTTGTCCAGCTTTTCAGGGTGTCTCCAGAGCATGTTGTTCATGTAGGAGCCATGAAAATTTGCAGTAGATGAGGACAAAGATAACTTACTGCATCAGGTAATAGAAAAGATTAAAACTCACCCTTCATGGAGCCTCAGACAATCTAGAAACGATAATTTCTATTTTAAACCAGGACAGACACACAACTAGTTGTTTAACAGATTCTCGGGACCTGCCCAGCTCTTATGGAGGGACCTAGACTCATAAAGCCTGGCTACGTTCTTCTGCTTCAAATCATGTGTTACAACCAGCCCTTCTCTGACCTGGATGAACAAAACTGTATTAGTGGCAATGATGATGGGACATGGCTGATGCCCGAGATCTCTGAGAGTATCTCTGAGATACTGAGAAACTCCCTCCCTACCTGAAAGTCACACAGAGAGGACAGCTATGGATAGGCACAATGCCATTTTTATAGGTTCCCTATTCAAGACCTAACAGCACTTTAATGGAAAAAGTCATTTGGCGACCTATAAATCACTGTTTATCACTCCAGAGGCTCCTACAGTCACTGAGATAATGTACCAGTGTTATAATATTGATCGATGGATACCTCCTCCCCACTTCTCCTATCAAACAGGCTGCTCTCTTGTGTGTCAGGAATGAAATACTTTGGCATGGAAGATGGAATTTGGAAACTGTCCAGTCACAAGCTCTAAGCAAGATGTCCAGTTTTAACCTGATTTTCAGAAGGCAATTTCCTGAGGCATAATGCTTTTTTTTTTTTTTTTTTTTTTTTTGCTGCCAAGGTTCTAATTGCACACAAACAATAAATAAAGGGCTTTATTTAGGGCTTTTAAAATTTTTATTTTATGAGGTTTTATATGACTTCAGGGCTGCTTCAGATGAGACTGTAATCCTTGCTAACAGAGCCAGGAGTGTATTGGCTGTCTTCTGTGAGCATAGACATGGACCTCAGCTCCAGAATATCAAAGTCTTTCACATATTTATTCTGTGAGGTAGAGAAATACCCACTTTTGAAAGGAAACAGTAGCAAAAGAGGATAAGGAACTTCACCAATTTCCCAGTGGAGGTTTTTGATGAAAATCATCTCTCATCTTTCACTGCATCTTCAACCACCCACTCCTGAGGATTTGAAAGCTCTTTGCAAACTGGGATGAATTCATCAGCCCCCTGGAAGTGGTTTGTTATTTCTGTCCTATTTTCCCAGAGGGTGGGTGAGTTGAAACGTGGGAAAATGAACTGGCATGTTCAACAGCACTACAGCAAAGGAGCTGCTGTGTTGCAGGGACCAGGGTTACCCAAAACCCGAGTAAACTGTGAGCTCTCCAAACCTCCCACATGGGCATAAACAGAAAAAACAATTTCCTTGGCCTTCCACAACATAGCTCAACCAAGACCTTACCCAAGACTCCACATGGTCTGCTGGCCAATGCCTCTAGTATTATGTCATTTTACTATGGGTGGCAAATGAGTCTTTCAGTGGTTATATTGTCCCATCATCCTTACTATAGCTTGGAAAAAGACTAGTTCCTCTGAGTGTAAACCCTGGTCTGTATCAATCTCTTTGCATTAAAGCCTGATCTCCACCTTGGTGGAGAAGCTTCCAAACTTTCATTTCCAAGATTTCTGATTGTTACTTTATTGACCATTTGTGTCTAGGTATCCAGAGGCTGAAAACGAGGAGAAACAAGGATAGGAGAGGGATGGGTTAGAGCAGGGAAAATGCAGATTGGCTCTAAGGTAAATTTCAACCCTCTTAAACTGTGCTAATGTCTCCTGAGATACATACCACTGTATCAAACTGGAGGACACAAAGCTCTCAAAATGTTTCTTTACAGACTCCTGAGTCAGCCAAAGTGGTAGGACAGGGTATAGTTCCTGATACTGCAAATATTTACTGTTTGGCTGAGGAATTGTCTAAAAAAAGTGATGACTTCAGAGCTTCAGATTTTTGAAGATATTGTGGTGGCCTATGGAGCAAAAAGGTGTGTTAAAATGTTTTACAAATGTGGCAGGCAGGGGCTTAGCAAGCACTGAGTTCAATAGGGAGAAGAGCCTTTGCTAGGTCTTTCTAATCCCCCTGGAAACGCCTGCTGTTGATTTTCCCTGCAGTTTTTAATTCCTGCATGTGCTCTATGGAATCCCATTGTGGACTTTAACATTGCCCTGCTAGAGAACTTTTCCCTGATCAGGAATTAAATCCCCACTGCTCCTCCACCTCAACAGCCTCCCAGAGTCCATGTTACCATGAAGAAACCTGAAATATTGCTCCCCTCAGCTCCATTATCACCCTATCTTGCAGCCAGCAGTAGAGATGGCTGGAAGAGGAGTGACTCTGGTCTCTTGAAGAGGGACCAGTTTTATCTGGCAACTGTCCTCTGACATGGGAAAGTGAACCATATCAGATGGGTCACTCTGCCATTTGACAAAGCAACGCACAGCCAAAGAGAGGAATCTGCTGATCTGCCAGTAATGTATCTCCAAATTGAACAGAGGTGCTGCTAGCTGTCTTCTAGACAAAGGTATGTGATGGATTTGACCCACACCCTTTTCTTCTGATGTAGTTTTTAAGTCCCTGCTAGTTCCTGACTCATAAATTTCCTTCAAAGGACCCAATGTAGACCCCCTGAGGATCTGGATACTTTAGTTCTCAGTGATGAGGTCCCACTTTAGCACTAGTCTAGTAGCTGCTTCGCTCAGTGGCACATGGTATTTGGATTCCTAATCTGCTGTGTGGTTTCTCCCAGAGGGAAAATCACTGAAGCTGGTGGGCATCATTTTGGGAGAGCCAAATGGAGCCATTCAAGAACAACAGCAAACAAACTCCCTTCTTGGAAGTGATGTGGCCATACTGGTGTTGGGCAAGTACATTTTCCAGATACAAAGCTTGCTGGGCTATCAGTCAGCTCCATTTCTAAAGTACTAAATTCACACATAAAGTGCTTGTTGTGTTTTGAAGAGAAACCTAATCTGTGCAGTTTCTTTGAAAAATTATGGACACTGACATTTTACACCTGTAATTATGATAAAAGCTCTCAACACAAGCCTGTGACAGTTTCCAGCAAATAAATCATCTTAACCCCTTGCTTTTAGGAATTTAGGGATCAGCCTTCAGCTATAAATTAGTAGCAAGTGATAATAGCCCTGCTCACAGCTGCTGTCTCATACTTTGGACATGAAACACACCACAGAGGAAGATGGAGTAGTCACAGAGCCTCCTCCCCCTGCTCCATCCATACAGTTCACCAACAGGAACACAGTTACTCATAAACTATGTCCATGCCTGTCATCAGTGGGCATCGCCAATTACTTGTTCCAAGTATTTGATCTACATAGGTACTGTGTGCATTTGCAGACCAGTAAAATACTAACACCCCAGTCCTATTCAGCAGATTACCTTTCAAACTGAAGTGGAAAAAATGTCTTCTGTCTTTTTTCTCTCAGGAAACTTAAGAGGGTACTTGGAGTAAACGACACTATGTGTTTTAAGTGCAGAGAGATTCCATGTTCAGAGGTTTCCAATGTTATTATTATTATTTTTATTTATTATTACTACTACTACTATCAACCTCAAGAACAGACATTTTTCAACATCTCTGTGCACCCTTAGACCATTTAAGGTGACTTGTATGGGGCCATCTGGTGAGTTCCACTATTGCAGTGTATCACTGGGCTCACGTCAGGTGGCTCTGCAAAGGGAAGGTTTGAATCAGAGGAGCAGGACAAATAAAGTGAAATAAAGGTGCATTTCACATCCGTAGGACAGTGCAGAAGCAGGGTGACCACTAAGTGAGGAGGCCAGTCCTGGACTCCCTGACGAAATGTGAGCAAGATCATGAGAGGGAGAAGTGAACATTGCAAGAAGATGGGATTTCAGCATTGGGAACTGAGAAGCTTTTCACTAGTTCCTGCTGAGCCATTATCCCTTGAAGCTGATCTGGATGCGGTCTCCCTGACTTGGCCAGACCACAGACACCTTCAGGAGATCCCTTTGTTCTCAGTGATGGAGCAGGCAATGGTCTATCCCTTGGATAACACAGAACACAAATCCTGCACAGTGCCTACCTCTGAGAGAGAGGTCTGTGAGGTATGTGTCCACATGTACTCAAACAAAATCTCCATTGATAAGGCTTCAAGTCCAAACTACAGTCCTGTGAAGGAGCCTAGAAAATCAGCTTGAATAAGCAACCCAATTTTCTAGGATTAAAAATAGGAAGTCCAATCCCACCTGAAGCCTTGATGAACAGGCTTCTGGGGCTGAAAACCAAGAGGTGCTATCTCCATTAAACCCACAGCTCCCAGACGTACAGCACAATGCCTGTAGGAGACCTTGGGTGCCAGGCAGAAGGAAGGTGTGGATGTCCTTCCTGGTTTTGGAAGAGGATTGATTTCTTCAATGACTTCCTCAAATTTAGCAGGTGGGATCCAGTCCCATTTCCCCTTTGGCAATTTGTGCATTTTGTTTTGGGGGGACAGGGGAATGGGAATTTGAAGCTCCTTATCCCTGTTGAAATAATGATGCTTGAGAGCGCTGGCATAGTAGTGGGGAGAGTAATTCCCTCCTCTGAATATCCTGAAACGAGAGCCAGGAGAATGAGAACAGATGACATTAAAATTGTATGAAAAAAGAGCCACACTAATGATTGAAAAACTTCCCACACTATGCCAATCCCGCATCTTTGCATGACATAAACCTGGTCAAATCATAAGAAAACCCAGTGTTCATAAGGCTGATTATAACATAAGAGAGAGGGGAAGGAGCTAGAACACATGTGGGGATGGGGTGGTAAATGCAGGAGAGGGAGGGAGGAAAGCCACACACTTTCCCTGGACCAGGAGAAAGCCCAGTGTACCAGACTGATGGGGCTCCCATGGAATGTGCTCCTGCCAGGATAATGTGCTGGGCTGTGCTTGTGCACAATATTTCAAGACATCTGACACCACCGAGCTCTGAATAGTGGGTTAACATAACCCTAGACTCTTTGTGTTCACAGGAGGTGGTGGGAGGAAACAGGGGTATAGTGTCATGAGTTACTTTAATCACAGGGAAGTAGTCTTTTCCCTGCAAAATAAATGATCCAGGAGGAATATATACTTGATTCATCTCAGAGAGACTTTTTTATTTCATTGTCTGCACATTATCTTCAGCAAGTGATGCAACTTTAAGTTAAACTTCAGTAAGGCATTACAAGTAACAGGCAAATCATCCCATAGAGCTGAAAGAAGGGCATGAGGTTTAGCAATAAGAGCAAGAGATTCCTCAGCTGGATGAAGTGAACAGTGCCTTGTAGTTAGAGCAGAACACTTGTCTAATTTTTTATTGTCCCATTGATTTACTCAGTCCCTTGAACAAAAATGTCATCCTTTCTTATTCCCATGTGAAATGGCAATGGTTAGACTTTATTCTTAACCTCCATGGAAATGGAGCTTATGGACAAGCATCACTTCACTTACTTTACCAATATAGAATTATCAATTATTACACGGTTTCTCATTTCTGTTGGAAAAATGCAGAAGTAAAATAGACAGTAATTTTTTTTTTTCTTAACAATATGTAGCACATCTAAAACTATGACTATTCATCTTTCTGTTGTCCATGGCTTTGGAACTGTTGTCTGTTGGTTGGCAGCTGAACAAGACAGAAAATGGTCTTGATTTTTAAAGGCTTGATTTTTAAAGGTATGGTTTTTAAAATGAATGATGACTTCCTCCCATTCAAAACCCAATTTAATTAAATTTTATACATTTCTCTAAAACCCACCAAAGATTTGTTTTCCTTACCTTTTCAAGGGAAAGGGAGTTTTCATCAGAAACCAATTCCACTCACTCTGTTTTTCACACTGAATTGCACAGTTGTAGTAATATCATCCCAGTTCATCTCTTCTTTCTTGTTCCCTGGAACAGCACCTGGGCCCAGGGGCAGTGAGGGGTGGTGGTGCAATCCAGGCACTGGAATACCATCACCAGCACCATGAGCTGCTCCCTGAAGTTGTTTTGGCCTGACTTCTCCTTAGTCTCCATAGCAAGCAAATAATGGAACAAAATGCTCCACAGAACAGTTTGGTGCATAACATGGTCGGTACAACATGGAATGGTGGTCATGGGTCTGCTAACATCCCAAGGTCACAGCCTAGGTCTTACCCTCACCTTGTGCAGAGGTGGGAACCAAGGACTTGCCACCTCACAGACCTTCATTAGCACCCAACTACCTTGTAGAACAGGTCAGGGATTCAAAAAACCAGACCAATTTGGTGTTCAAAGAATGAGGGCAGTGAGTGGAAAAGCTGGAGGACAGCGGTTAGACAGACAGGCAGGCAGGCAGGCAGACAGACAGACAGGTCCCCCTTCTCCTGTTCTAGCTCTGGCTGAAGGTTTACAGTAGAGGAGGTGTGCTTTTATGTTAACATGGCTCATTTGCCAAATTCTAATTACAATCTGCTCTATTGACTCAAGCTAACAAGTTAATTGACTGCTTTTTGTGGCTTTGGTACACCACAAGCCTAACTGTCCTCTTAGGTAATGCAAGCGTGGGTGTGATAAAGCAGCGCAACCAGGGCTACAAAAGCTGTTCCAGGAAATATTTGGTTTGAGAGATTTTCACCACCCTTTCAGCCCCTGGATTGGCTGCCAAGTAAGTGTCAATAACTGTCAAGTCTGGTTGGGAAAGAGTAAACTCCATCAAAATTTAAATAATAAGAGCAATAGGAAAATCCATATTGCCCTGCAAGGATGGAGCCTGTTTGCTGTAATATTATATAATATTTCTTTTTCCCTGAATTCTAGACTGGCTGCAGGTTTCCTTGCCCAAATTTTAACATTCTGCAAGTTGTCCCGTCATCTTAATCACAGCAGCACACACAAGATGCTACTAAGGTTGGAGGAATTTGATGTTGCAACCCAGCTGCTAAAAGGCAGTTTCAGCCTCTGAGAATCTGTGATATAATCTGAAAAATTAAAGAAGGCTTGATAACGATATGACCATTTGAGATGTTTTACATATATATATATGTAGCTCAAGGTATGTTTTGAAGGAGGTCACTGTCATCTGATGGGAAGTGGCAGGGAAATGGTTTCCCTGGGGGCTCACAGCAAACCAAGGAAACAAGAATGGCTACACTGGGACAAACTAAGCGCTTTGAATAGCTGTGTAGATCTTCCCAGCCTCTGGAATAGTCTAGCCTATTGGAGAAGCATTGTTCACATCAATATGAGTGCACTAAATACCCCAGGACTCATGCCACACACAGAAATTCATATCCTCACCAACAGGGTGGCTGTGATAATTGCCAGCAGGAGCAGACAATGGTTTTGGATATCTCCTGACCTCTATCAGATTTTCCTTTGATGGTACTTGTTTGCTTGAGTCAAAGCCATGCCAGGAAGCATGCTGACAATTGACATAATTGAATAATTGTGGGGAAGTGCTTAGCGCAGGACCTGGCCCTCTACAAACACTGTCACTGATCCTTCTGGTCCCCCATAAATCCAGCAGAAGGCAGTTAGAGGGGTGGGGAGGTGGGGAGGGACAAAGGAGGAAAAGCCTGGGGATCAAACTCCTGCCTCATGCGCTAATACGGTGACAGTCTCTTATTCATTTAACCACACTGGGGAAGCTGACTTCAAATTCTCAGTTTCATACTGAGATTCATACTGATTCATACTGAAACCCATCCCCTTGACTCAAGCCTCTGCACACCCTATACCCCAGCAGCTCCATTCCACCACTGGGATTGCCAAGCACTGTAGCTGTCCCACTCCAGCTCTGTAGGTTGAGGAGGTGCAGAGCAGCCAGAGAGCCATTTCATGCCCAGAAATGCTCACCTACAGCAGAGAGGGAGCAGACCATGCCCTCAGAGGAGGTCCTCCACCTTCCTGTGGCTTCCAGGAACACCCAGGCACACACACTGAGCACACGCAGCCCCCCCATCCCGCTGCCCTTTGGCACGAGGCATCAGGGCTGGAGTCCACAGAGGCATTGCAGACAGAGAGCAGACTGTTTACAGGGAAACAATTCAGCCTTGTCTTCAGTCACGTTTGACTTCAGCACACAGGTCTCCATGCAATGCCTGGAGAAGGTCATGGGGGAGGGCGGGAGACAGAAATATTTTGTGTTCTTCCAGCCAGGCTGGAGCAATTCAGTGATGGTGACCCCTCAAATCTCATTTTTAGCTTTACGAGAAACAGGTCATCAGGAGAAACAGAACAGCCCTGTGGAAGGATGTGGAAGAGAGCTTTAGTCCCAGACAAGTCTCTCCACCACTGCCTCAGTTTACCCTGTGCAAAACAATCTTCAAAGCACAGGGCAGGAAGAGATGGGAGTTTTGTGAGACTAAATGCATTCACTTGTCTCATGTGAAAGGGGCCAGAACCTGGGGACTGGTATTAGTTCTGCTAGCTACTATTGGCTCTGATTTTCCTCTTGATGTTGTGGAAGCCTAAAAAGTGCTAAGCTCTTCTTTGCAGCCAGGTCCCAGGCAGCAGACTCAGAAATAATTGTTCCCAGGGCAGCTGTGAGTCCTTGAGCCTGATCAGGGGCTGCAGATGTTTGCACCCCTGGACTGCAGATGTTTGCACCCCTGAACTGCCAGTTAGAAGAACAACAGACAGCTGGAAATGACAGTGAGGAGTTCCTGTCCATGCTCTGCAAGATCCAGCTGAAATTCCTGCAGAAAGAATATTGCATTTGTGGTGGCCCTAAAATGTTCACACACAGACACCCATACTCCCAAAGTGTTTTACATGCCACATGTTGGGCTAGGTGCACCGAAATTAAGGACATCTGTCAAACACAGCAGCCTCCTATTTCTTCGTGTACACTAGCCTCTTTAACATGCATAAAAAATTGGAGTGAAAAATTTAATTGTTGAAGCTAACAGTTTACATTTGGCCAGAACTCATGCTGAAGCCACTCCTGTGGTTGTAGCATGTGACAGATCTCTGACAGCATTGATGTGGACTCCAGTGGAAGACCTTACCTGCGGGCAGGGGGGCCTGGTGCACAGAGGCACAAGAACTGGCAAAGCATCTTGCCTAAGTTAATATCAGGGCATAGTATAGAAATCAGGTATGTTTTTCATCCCTATGAAGCTTAACCTTGCATGAGAGCATCCTTGTGCAGCAGCAACATGGCATGTTTGACACCTTGCATCGGCTGCTGCCTGGGGTGCAGCATAAGGCAGAAGCTTGCAGTTCCTTCTGCCATAAACCCAGCCTGAACACATGTCCTGTGGACCAGGGGATGTGCACACACCGTGCTGCTCTGTTATTGGGTCCCACTGCACCTACACACGCCCCCTGGGGCAGTGTGTGCACGGGAAGGGCCACCAGCCCTTCACCAAGCAGGGCAGTTTAATGTAAACCACCACTTTTCCTATTCATTGCCTGGCTTAACACCAGGGATTTCATCCATTCCTTCTCACCCTTCCCTTTCCCAAGGATCTTTCCAAGCCCTCATCCAGCTCCCTCTGTGAGATCCCATGGGGTCATTGTGTATTTGTCTGTTCCCCCTTAAAATTCAAAATGCATCTTTTTTCATCAGGGACTTATGGCTGGAATTACTTAAGTTAATAAAGCAGTTAAATAAGACAGCGCTGGCTGCACTATCCACAGGAAGGGTATGTTTTACTACCCTGGAGACAGAGAATACAGTAGTGGCTTTCAGACCCTCAGACTCTTTCCTTGTATGTGGCTAAGAAAACCAGAGCAAGTCTAGCATTGCCCTATTTCTCTGTCGCAAAGTGCTGGCCATTGGTAGATGCTGCCACTAGGGACTTTGGTCTCCCTGGCCAGCAGTGACAAAGGCACATGACAGCTACAATGGCCAGGCAGGGATGTTAGAAATTAGTGTGAGCAGAGTCCACTGCAAAAACACATGATATCTGGAAAGTCATGTTACCCTGTGTATCTGTGGGTCCCACATGGAAAGTTGGGGAAAGCGAGAGCTCTGCCAAGACAAAACAGATGCTGCTTCTGAGCAGGCTGCTCTCGGGGGGAGAGGAATGGTATAGGGGCTGTTATATCATGACACTGTAGTGTTTTGAAAAAGAAAAACAAGTATACAAGCTAGTTAGTTGTCAGCATAACAGGAAGGCTTGTGCTGGACTGGAGGAAATGGCCAGCAAAATACCTGCTATTTCCCTGCCTACCTTCCCTTCCCACCTGTCTGCAGACAACTCTCTCAGGTGCATCTCTTTCCCAGTGAAAGGACAGCAATGATGGCTAGGACAGGAGGGAGGTGTGATGGGTCCACTGGGAAGGGAGGCTGGAGCAGGACACTGGGTATCCATGAAAGGACCCTAGAAAGACCACTTTGAGCCTACCCCTAACATCACTACCACTGCTCTTATCCTTCCCCCACCCCACAGCCCTATTAGCATCACAGCCAACCCTTCACCTGTAAAAGGACCACTCTGTGAACTGCAGGGATCTGGTGCTTTTCTACAATCCTTGTCCCCTGTTCCCAGCCCATGGCTCTCCATCCCCTTCTAGTGGCCAGTCCACACATAGAGATGCCAGCTTCTCTTCCAGCTCCTTGCCCAGGGTCCTTGGCACAGCCCTGCCGACCAAGCAACCCTCTGTCCACCCCGGGGCACCCATAGCTCCTTCAGGTGCCATGTATATCTAGAAAGAGGGAGGTGCTTTTGACTATAATACTTATATGAGCACAGATATATATGTGTGTGTGTGTATTTGACCAACCACCCTGGCACTGTGGTCTAGCTTTCCTTCCCTTCACAAGCAGCGGGACTTGCACAGTGCCTCTTCTGGCTTCTCCCCAGGGTCCCTGAAGAAAAGAAGGCTTACAAGGAAATTCATTTAGTCTTTTCCTAAGCCCTCCCATCTCCATAGGTGCAATTTCCTCTTTCTTTCCTTTCTTGTGAACGTAATCAGAAGTAGTCTCAGAGAGTTTACATTTTTTGCCTTTTCACTTCATTTGCTTTTTCATTCAGATTTCTACCTTAGCAAAGAGGAGCAGAGCTGTCTTCTCAGACAGCAGGGAGCTGGTGACACAGAAGTCAGGAGACACCAGTTTCTGGGCTGCAGGCATTGCTGTCACCAGTCCAGCAGGGATGCATGAGGGAACTCATCCCTCATTAAATTCAGCCTTTTGCCTGAATTTAACAGGACCCATGATGGTTTCTCCTCTCCCTTTTGCTCACATCTGTGAAGAATAAAAGAATTTTAAAAAGAACCTTTTTGCCTTTTGATTTTTCATCAAGTAATAAAACCCGATCTCTAGATTCAAATCCTTTGGAAAAAGTTAACACAAAGTGCTGTGGACTCCTCCATTCATGTCATATCTGCTTTCTCTGAGGGGTCTGTTCAGATGCTGATCATCCTGGGCCCAGGGGTGCCTCTCCTTCAACTCACATCCCTCAGTGGCCACTTTCAGATATGGTCCAAAGTGGCCATGAGCAATCAGAGCCAGCTTGAACTTTCATTGTGAGCAGTAGCAGACTGTGGTGGATCAGGTATGGTGACTAAGACAGTGGTTATCAGGGGCTATTAGATGGACCCTAACTTGTCAAAACCCGGAAGAGAGGTGCCTGAGAAGAGGCAGAGAAGAGGTCTATCAAATATTGGGAGTCTTATAGAAAAGACATAGGAGTTGGGAATTTTCTTTCCCTCTCAGCAGGAGAACTGTATCCAATTAAATAAGCAGTTTTCGGGTTCAAGGCGCACAGAAAGAAGCAGTGCTTCTCAAAGTGTGTGGTTAACCTCACGGAATTCTAACTGTGGGACTCTTCACAGAAAGACTCTGTGCAGGTTAAGCATCTGCATGGATTGAAAACCCAACTGCAGAAGTTCATAGGAGGAAAGTCCTTCAAGGTCTACTAAATGTAAAGTCCCCTCGCTCAGAAACACCCATCCCAAAAGGCTGGGAAGTATTCTGAGGACAATCACTGTGTATGTGCCTTGTTAAGGACAGTACTATCCTTTCAGCAACATCCTGGCTCACCTCTGCCTGCTCATCTGTTGGTTGTCTCAGTCCTGAGTGCAGAGAGGGAGCACTGCAGGGTCTCAGGGTGTAGGACACCTTGCAGTAGCCCAGCCTGGGAGCAATGGGAAGTCTCGCACAAAGCAATCCTGACCACAGCTGAAGCCTCTGAGTGGCACCACAGTACAAATTCACTGTTAAATCCCAGGAGCCTAATAGATAGTACCTTATATTAAGCAATTCCTTTCCTTCTCTTTTTCTGCTATGCTCTTCATCTCAGCTATGATGATAGCACTAAATGGAGCCTCACACCGCATTCAACTCCCATGGTGCAGGGTCTTTGCGAGAGTTTTCCAGGTCTTTGACCAAGCCCTTTGCACTAGATTTAAGTATATCTGGGCTGAAATAGGTGGACATCCACTGGAGCACTAGACAGCAGCAGGTCCTCTGATCTTTCAAGACCATGAACATTCAAATCTACATGGCCAAGTCACAAGAAAACAAACTCCAGAAATGGATCAAGAAAAAAAAGAGAGCATCAATACCTTGAGATATATATATATGCTTCCAGTCCTCAGTGTATATAAAACAATGCAATCCAATTTGCTTTCATATTTATAAGGTGTCAAAGAACTACTGATACCCATCATACTGATAATCCATAAAATACATGGAAACTACAAGGGAATAATGTAGCATGTCCATATTCCTGCAGGCCAGATGGTTTCAGAGAAATATAAAGGTCTGTGTGAAGACAAAAAGCTTTGTTCTGGATGGGGCTGGACTGTCTGAGATGTGGTTTGGATACAAATAGGGGAAGAAAAATAGAGAATTTTATAAATGCTTGCAAAGAACAATAAAAAAAAAGCATTGGTTTGATTCAGGGGTTGCAAATAACCCATTTTCTTATGATTTATGTCTTTCTGTAGATTGTGTATTTTAGATGAGTATCTAGGTATCTAATGTCACAAAAATAAAACATTTTTAAACTAAAAGCTAAAATTAAAAAATCGTATTTTACAGTGAGCAAATGAAATATTTGATTCAGAAAACATTAGCACGGGATGTTTCAGCATGGCCTGATCTTTTCTCAAGATTTTCTTCCAAAATGAAGTGTGTGAAACATGTCTCTCTGTGCAAAGCACACCAGTTTCAGCAAACTGCATTCTGATGGAGTCTGCTTCTCTTGCAATCACTCCAAAAATTTTTTACAAAAAGTGTTTCTACTTCACCATGTCCCTCCAATCATGGCATGATAGCTTATACTACTCCCACTCCAGGGTAAACAAAAGGTTTGACGATATTGCAGTTCACTTGAGAATCTAAATCTCACCTTTCTAGTATAGGTCTTGGAAAGGATATCAGTTGGATGAAGATGCTTCATCCTGGAAAAGCAGTGACTGGTCTAGGACAAGGATCTGTATATTCTGGCTGACCCAGGATGAGGAAACATTATTGTTTCTCCCACAAACCTAAGGCATGAGGGTACATGAGAAGCTGAGAATGAGGTTCACACAGACAGAAGACAGCACTTTCTCACACCACACTAGGTTAGTCTTCAGGGTCAGAAGAGGTAAAACACATTCCTGGAGGACATAATCTCCAGAGGTCAAGACCCCAGTGCAGTCCCCAGCTGACTGCTGAATGCTGGGAGGTTATAACCAGGGGAGGGCTTACTCATGTTTTCCCTAGTCACATGCCCTCTTTAAGCACCAGCTGACTTTAGGTCAGCTGACCCATCTTATAGGTGCTATGAGTAAATGAGCATCTGTCTTCTTCTGAGAACGTAAGTGAAACACACAGCATATTCCAGTACTTTGTCACTGAAGACAAATGATAAAACTCAAGTGATAAGAATAAAAAAGCAAAGAACCCAGATATCTTCCATTCTCTTTCACAGCACAGTGTTTCCTGGGTATTTCAGGGAATTTTGGAGCAGTAGGTAAAGTCAAACTTTGATTTACAATGTAGGAGAAAAGCAAGAATCGTGTATAACTGTATGTTCCAGTTCCAAGACAGACACAGTCTAATCTTCAGAAGTGGCATGCCCCATCTGTCATTGCCACATTGAAGTGAAAAGGATCTTCCTATACTCAGCATTCTTAAACAACCATATCAAATGTGTTTAAAGGTTAAATGTAATAATTTGGGGAACTATGTGTAGTAGCTCATATTTGGAAATTCCTGTCTGAAATGTGTCAGGAATATAGGGTTGGAAGGTGCATCTTGGCGCGTGCAGGAAACCATGTCATATCATCTCATCCATAAGCTTATCATGTGCCAGAAAAGCACTTAAACACATGCTTAATTCCCACATACGTCAATGGGACACACACATGTCCTTCCCTGACTCATGTTGTAGTCAGATATGTGCTTAACTACTTTTCTGAATCAGGGCCATAGGTATCTTGGGAGTCCTGCCCTGTCAAAAGCAATGCAGCCAGATCTTACATTAGGTAATAACATAAGACAGTATGAAACAGCTGCAACCTCCCACAAAAACGAAAACACTGCATTGCTGCGCATGGCTCAGCAAAGCAGTTTCCCTGACTGCTCTGAGGAGCATGAGGATAAACGTCAATGTCAAAGTTGGTTAGCAATATACAAATGGACTTTTCTTTGCATGGCCAAGTTTTTTTCCACAGTGGGAGTGACTTTGTTCTCGATCCTGAGACAGTGGGAGGGTGGTCATAGTTTCCGTTGTGTGGAGAACAGCACGGGCCTGGCAGTGGGGAATGCTGGAGAGGAGAGGAGAGGAGAGGAGGAAGGAAGGAAGGACAAAAAAAAATTAAAAAAAAAATATAAAAGAAAGAAGAGAAAAGAGGAAAAAAAAGAGAAAAAATGGAAAATAAGAGAATAAACAGAAGCATCAACTCAGATTCAAATGGTCACCAGACCAACAGCCCACCTAATACTGGCTTGTCTCACGTGGTGGCTGACAAGGCTGACATTTATTCCTTAAAATAATTTAATCCATCTGCCTCCAGATTAAAAGACAAATTTCTCTGCTGGCTAATGCTGGACTCTACTTCTTCGTCCTTCTACGGTGTCATAGTAAGCCATGGTAAGGGACCTGCCACTCACAGGTAGTAGTTCAGTTTTGGTTGCCAGCATGTTCAGAATGATGAGCAGTTTTAAAGTAACTTAGAGCAACATGAAGATTTGATAGGAACTGAAGTAGTAGAAATGAATGCTGACATGAAAATGTGAAGGGATAGATGCACAGGCATCAGACAAATTAGCATAGGTAGGTAAATTGGCTATGTGCAAGGTATTTGGATAGAGGAACATCAAAGTAAGAGAAGAGTGAAGAGTGGCTGCATTGAACTGTAGCACCTAACCCAGTACCCCATGTTCAACAATGGCAAAGAGCAGCCAACAGCCCAGTAAGTGTCATGTTGTGTTATTTATTCTCCCAGAAAGCCCTACTTGGGGCTGGAGGGCACTGCGTTCACTGCATTATTCTGCTCTCCATGCCCAGATGTTCTGCAGAACCCTTGCGGTAATGCTAGCCAGCTTCCACTTTTTACCTTTCCAGTGAATTATGACCCTATGATTTTTTGAAACCTCAGAGTTCACAGGGAGTTTAGTGTCTCCATCCGGTGAAATGCCGTGGCAAATGCATTTGGCTCCAGCTGCACTTATGGCACAAGGCAGACTCAGTGCTGAGCTGAATCAAGCTAGCTTATCAGGACAGACAGAGAGCAATTTTTTCTGCAAAGAAGAAAGTAGAGCAACACCTAACACCAGGGCCACACTTGGCTTTTTTATTCTGGAATGATAATAAACCCCTGGCAGATCCTTCAGCTCCTTGCAGCGCAATCAGAGCTAACCAGAAAAAACCAGCTCAGTCAATGGGGAAATGTTCCTCAAAGATTTACAAGGTTTCCTGTGGTTTTCAAATGCAGCAATTATGTTTTATTCCATGCAGTTTGCACTTTGCTCTCAAGGTGGAAAAGCCACAGGTCTGGGATGTCTGCACGTGCATGTGTGCATGTTCTTGGGAAAAGAAAATGCAGGATGGGTCAGGAATGGGATAGTCTCACACAATCTTCTCAAGACACTTTGGGGGTCAAACATTCCTGAGATCTGCTTAATCTCAGTGACTCTTCTTTTTAGTGCTGGTGATTTCAAAGAGATCCCTGCTGGTTGAAACGCAGTCTCAGATCTCAAGGATGGTCAGGTACTTGATTCTCTAGTTGTTTCCATGGATAGTCCAAAAAGCAAATATCTTTGAGCCCCTAGGAATAACTGCTGGCAGAAGAGGGGTGTTACTTCCCAGTTGGACAGCTACTAATTCCAGGATGCATTCCTCAGTAATTTGGGCTAGGATATCATGTCTTGGATACATCTGATGGGTAGTGTGAGAGTTGGAAACAAAATCACCAAGATTCGCTTGAGGCATGGACAAAGAGGCAGTCAAATGACACTGTTTCTGCATGGTCCTCCTATAGAAGAGCATTGAAAAGTTGTTATTTGTCTTCCTGAAGAGTCCTTGAAGCCCATCTGAGAGGGAAGACAGGCAGACAAACAGTCCCTGCTCAAGGAAGCAGCTTCTGTCCAGAAAGAGGGCACAGACTGAGCAGACAACAAGGCTGAACCAAAACTACTCAAGCTAGAAGCTACTGGTTGAAGGAAGACTTTTCCAGAGAACTAAAATTGTATTCTGCAAATTAAATATAAGATTTTAAATTTTTTTTTCTTTTAATGTGAGTACACATACGTGTGTGCCAGTATGAATCAGTATTATTTTACTGTAGTTGATTCAGACCCACAGTTCCAGGGTTGGGACACAGGCAGAGCAAAATGAAATCCGCTGACCAAGAGTTATGTTGCCTTGTCCACCTTCCTCCCCTGCCTTGTGCATTAGCCTAATTTAAGGAAGAAGTCCTGAGGTTTTTTCTGTGACATAGAAGGTCGAAGACAGCAAATGCCTAATGTGAATTGCTGGAAAGGCATTGGGGTTAAAAATTTCATTAGCACAAATTCTTTTAAATATTTGGAAGGAAAAGCAGACATTTTTTTCTCCAAAAATTAATCCTGAGATTTTTGCATAGTCACATTACTCCAGCAATTGTTATTATAAAACCCCTATCCCCAAATTGAAGTGTTATGAGACTGTGCAAAAGCTGATTTTGCACTGAATTTTCTCAGCTCTTCCACTGGCATGTCAGATCTTACTTTGGTTTTATTTGACATCTTAATTGAAATTTCACTCACCAATGGCCTGCACACATTTGAACTGAAAATGGAGTCACCAAAAAAGTGTCGTGAGTCATTCTCTCTCATAATGGTGGAAATCAAGACTAACTTAATTTGAGTAACAGATAATGAAGCTGATGAATGGGAAAGAATTAAACGTTGCAGTTGATTAACTCCTCTAGAGACAGATTGGTCCAAAGTCAGGGAGACGTGGCCTTCATTTGCTTGCTTCAGCCATACTTTACACCTGGCATTCAGGAGCTGGGACAGGCAGAGATATTCCCCCCCACACATAGGCATGTGACTGAGTCAGAGGTTATTTTAGCCAAATTTAGGTATATAATAGGTACATAATAACCTGTTTCCAGTTTCAGTCATCCCCACTCCCTTTGCTGCAAGCAGAGAGAGGAACACACTCAGAAAGCCTATGATTCACTGAAGTAGAAGAAACAACTCATCACCAAGGATGCAGTGTCTCTTCATTGACTGCAGAGGAGCCCATGCAGTGCCTGTAGGTTGCAGCTGGAGAGCTGAAGGGAGGTGAGATGAATCCCTCTACAGCAAATATAGCAATATTCCTCTTCTGAGACAAACTCTCAGGAATTCCTCAAGCCAAATCTGTGTTCAACTGCCATCACAGCAGTGGGCAAATGGCTCATTTCTCTGGGCACCCATCTGTCCAAAAGAAGCCATTACAGGTGGCCCATGCCCTTTGGTGCCTCAGTTCCCCTTCCCTTTAAAGAACAAGCTTACTCGCACCTTTTCCCCTTGAACATTACAACAAGACAAGAGACATTGGTTTGGCAAAGCACACTGATGTGGGCTTAACTTACAGTGCTCCTCCAAACCTCTTTGAAGTCTGCATGAATTAAGCAGCCATCAAGGAACTTCACTGAACCAACAACTCGTTTATTCATTCATGCTAAAAAAGTCCTCTGAGAACTGTGGCTGATGCATGCCCTCAAAACCTGAGGCACTGTTATTCCTAATGCACGTAGGGTGATCGATGGTAGCTCTGGTGACAGCTCAATCAGCCAGGACTGGACCCGAGGTCACAGACCCAAAGCTGGGCAATGGGATCCTCTTGGTCTACCAGTAACTGTCCCTTCCTCCAGTATTGCAGCATGCCACAGGCTGCGGAGGGCAGGATGGGGAAGGTATCCAAAAGAGGTGAAGCTAATTAATTTCCATTCCCTCAGAAGACACTGCTGCTCGTGTTTCTAAACTCTCCCTGTTCTTTACTTACCCTTTTGGATCTCAAGGGATGCCCCATGACAAATTGGAGTTCTCTGGTGAACCAATTGCTTTTTTTTTTTTCCCTGCTTTTTTTTTGGTGCTAAAGATGAAAGATTTAAAATGCAATAATGTTTTGTCTAAATTCTTGTGGAAATAGCTTATGACCTTTCATAGAGAAATGTGGTTTCAGCTTTCCGGTAAGAGAGCTCCCAGCTAATGATTTAGCTCTATTTTCTAATAAATAGTTGGCAAGAGACGACCACTCTTATACCCTTTGTCATTAGGGACCTATTATTTATGAGTCAGAAATGAATCATTAGGCTTGGCAAACAGCAATTTCTTTGTGGCCAATGTATTTTTCCACTCGGTAGCAGAGTATGCTTGTAAATTCTTCCTAAAAATTACCATTAAAGTATCTCCGAACAGAGTCTCCTTCACACTGCCATAAATTCTCTCCACTTTGGTGACTATTGGTGGTCTTCCCACCTCAGGAAAAAGGGTTTCTTTTCTTTTTTGTTCTTAACGCCGTTCACATTTCCTTCCAGCTAATTACACTTTTATTTAATAAGGTAAATGCGTTCTGTTTTCCTTACAGTCTCCCCTTTACAGGATGAAATATTTTGTTCTGACAGAGCCTTCCTGTCTTCTGTATCCTGGCTAACTCAAGGCCTCTGAGCGATTAGAGTTGGAGAAGACCTTTGCACTTACACTTACTTGTTGGTGTCCAGTTGCCAAGGACTTCAAAAAGTCATTTTCATGGGAAGGTGTGATGACACATGTTGGACACGAATCATCTGAGGAGCAAATTTCCCAAATTCTGAAAATGTGTAGGAAAAACAGCAAGCCAGTAACTCATTTTCTCTCTCCCTCTCATTCGTAAATCATTATTCACCTAGCTGAGCAACTTCTTGAACCTGTTCCTCTTTGAATTGTAAGTGTGTCTCAAAGGACATACAGTTGTCCAGGTAATCAGGACAAGGTAATTAAAAAAAACATTGAGGAATATGGTTCAGGCTTTGTTCCAGATACAAATTTTGCTCACTAAGGTAGCAAATCCAGTAGACTGTTTCTTAGTGAAGATTCAGCCTGACTGTAAGAATTTGATCTCAATACCAACTTTTCTGACATTTGGGAAAGTATAGAGCACTAGTGGGGCATCAGGATATGTGAGATTTCTGAGCGAAAAGCAGAAGACAAGAAATTTTGAGAAAAATTAGGGGGAAAAAGTGAAACGAAAAGCTTGTGAGCATTGCAATCCTATGCTGACTATCCAAAAAGATGGACTAAACCTTGCATGTTTAGATTCACAGATTTTAACACTGAAGGAACCACTAGCCCACTTACTTTGTCCTCCTCCAGACCAATTTGCTCTGTTTGGGATCCCCTTAGTGTGTCTTGCTTACTTATAACATCAAGAAAAGACTGCTCTTCCTAGGAAGCAAAGAAAAGAAAAGGAAGTTTTGGGGCAGGTGGCAAATGAATGTTAATGCTTGCCAGTGCAAAATATTAAATAATCACTGGCAATATTTTTGCTGGTGAACAGCAGCAAATCAGCCTAGTCCTAGACCAAATAGAGACAAAATAATGTTCTTTTCCCAGTCAAAACAGCAATTCTTATCTTAAATTTAGGGTTTTGTCAAAATTTCTCTTCTTATTCATCTTCTTACATTGAAAGATTACAGGTAAAATATACACAATGTACTAGAAAAAATACATTTTAACTGAAGTTTGCTTCTTGGGTTGTTGGATTGGATGGTTGGTTGTTTTTTCCCTTTTGGAAATACAGCAGCTTTAAATTAGTTAGTAGGTCAAGTGAGAAAAGAGAGAAGTAAGGAGCAGAGCACTGAAACCTCTGGGGAACAGAAGAGCAAAAGGTATGGGTGAGCCAAAGAGTCTTGGGGTGTAGCAGAGGAAAACATAAATGCAGTATGAGAAAAACTTTTATGAGGTAAGAAAAATTTAAAAATGGGTTCTGAGAAGTGAAGCTGTGAGCATACAAATGCCTAGGAGATGCCTCCTAGGAGTAACTAATCAGCCTTAACTTGAAGCAGGGGAAAAAAGAAAAAGTAGCTGAAGATTGCCACTGAAATATTTTTGAGTTGGAATATAGAAAAAAAAAAAAAACCCACACAAAAATCCGTTTCTTTCTGAAGTCCGGAATTTTTTTTTTAATAATACCACAAAGTTTTAGAATCTACTGATCTATTTAAAAAAAAAAAAAAAAGAAAAAAAGAAAAAGAAAAATAAACCTTACAATAAAAATTTGGACAAAAATAACTTATTTTGGTCCAGGATGTGTCTGAGTATCTGTCATATGGAGAAGATCAGTGTGTTCCCTGTTGGATCAGATCAGAGATCCGTCTCATGGGAGCATTTGGTTGCAGAGATGTCCTGATGAGACACTTTAAAGGCAGCTATAACAAACCTCTCACAGAAAAAACATATGTTCACCTGTTTATGGAGAACATTCCCATTTATTCTTTCTTCCCTCTCTCTGAATTTTAGTCAGATGTCAGTATGGTGCTCCAAGTCAAAAAGGATTCTGTGTTCTTTCTAAGGTGTTGCCTATTTCTTTTGCTACTTTAACTCTCAATAATTTTGTTGTCCGTATAGATGACTAAGGCTCTGTTGACACTTGCTGAGCTCTTCAGCCATGGAGTAGACTTCAAGAACTAGAAATGCTTCTCTAGGTTGAGAACACAATCACCAACCTGAGAACAATATCTTTGCTAACCAGTTCCAACCCCTTCAGAGGAGAACGTGTCCAGAAGAGGTGAGTTTTTGTATTACAAAAGAAGTATCTCTCTCCCAAACTTGCATATAAAGTGAAACGAACACATACTGAACCTTATTTGAGGTTTGAAAAAGTTTGAATAACCTTCTTCTGCTCAATATTTTCATTGTACCTCAACGCTTTCCAGTTCAGGCCAACATTGAGAGTATATGTGCCAAAATTCTGGAGAATAAAAACAAAAATAGAAACTAAAAAAAAACCCAAACCCACCCACAGAAGAACCGTATTCTCTCCTGGGCATTCCTGGACCAGCTGGATGTTGAAAATATTGGCAATTTCAGAGAATGAAAACCTACAGACCCAGAAGATTAAATAAACACCATACAGGTTCTTGTTTGGTTGGTTGTTTGCCAAAGCTCATAAAGGAATACAATGGAAGAGTTCATCTTTCCACTTTTTTCTAGCTGTTTATCTAAGTCTAATCCCGCTAAATTGCCCTTGTTCCTGGAACTATGTAATTTTACTACATATTTAGTAAGAGCAAGCATGGATCTGGCTTGTAAGGAAAGACCCACCTTATATACTGTGATTGCTGATACGGATGGGCATCTTGTCTAAGTCATTTGTCTGGGCCTATTAGTGAAAAAGGGTCATCCTCAAAGGGACATTCACATGTCCCCAGATAGCCAGGCAATGGACTCAGATGGACTAAGTCCTGTCACTGTTACTGTAGATAAATTGGGAATTGCTATGGAGAGCATCTTCCCTGCTAGAGACACCACTGCATCAGTTGTAGACTGTAACTCCAAAGCAGAAAACCTGGCCCAAGACCTCACCAGGATCAAGCTTAAGTCCACCTTATTTCAAGCATGAAACACACTGCTTAACACCTGATGGGCTTCCTCGGTGCATCCCAATTCATCCATGAGTATCTAAGATCCAAAGCAGAAATGCACCTTCACTCCCTCCATCGTTGTCATTGGTACATGGAGCCATTGGTGTCAGAATAGAGATCATCAGTCTCAGCATCCAGAGCTGAAGGGCCCATTTCTACATGGTGATCTTCTGTCAGATACCGACAGTGACTCCCACCATGCTGGAAGTCAGATAAAGCTTGAGACATTTGCAGTACAATTACATTGGTTTCCTGGTTTGGATGAGGAGTACACTTCAGAAGTGCAACTCCCAGATCTCTTACTTTACCAAGCTTTGATTCATGCTGCAGCGAAATCTCAGAGTGAGCAAATTGCATTCCTTTTGAGTGAAACTAACCCAAACTGCATGCTATCAGAACAGGCTTACTGTGAGCATTGAAGCTACATGATCTGATTAAAATGAATCCAAAGCACTCCCTGCAAACAGAGATGGCATGGCCACAATGGTCCACAATCATTTGACTCTGCAGAACTGACCCTTGCACTGAAGGATTTGCTGATTGAAATATAATCTTGATGACTTAAGTTCTCAGGGTTTCCACATTACCTTCCTACCACACATGCTTTGCTAAACTTAATGGTTTATTCTTGACAATCCAACTGCTAGGACAGGAGAGAGTTAGTGATTAGCAATTTAAAATTCACTTAGCAACACTGGAAGTGAAAATTGTCATACCTGCAACTAAGATAGAACAACAATGTGCAGCTAGGTAGATCAATACAGGCATGACTTATGTTCTACAGTATATTATTATGTTTGTGAAAGGTGGAATGAATATACTGAATTTCCAATGACAGAGAGAGAAAGATCCACACATGGGTTTTTCTCCAAGTCATGAGCCATCCCTACAGGATTGGCTCAGATTTTTTAATCTGCACGTTGTCCCCGATCTTTCCCTCATCTACACAACTGATTCCTGAGCTTGGTGGCCCACTGGGGATTCTGTGTTTAATCCTCTCAAGTGCACCTTTGCAGACCTAGGGAATTGTCTTGGCTGAGTTGATTAATCAACAAAACATCTAACAAATTAGATCTTTTAAGGGTTACATGTTTTTCATCTTTGCAATCTGCTATATACAGAAAATCTTCGTGCACTCAGGTAAATATAAACCAGGTTAATCTTTCCAAAGCTCCCAGTTCTCTTACTCCTTTGGCATGTGTAATTGGAATACCAGAAAGCTTGTGGACGATGAGCCACTTCTAGTCTCCTGGTGGAGACTGGTGGTTTTATTTTACAGGTGGCTGCCATTTGTTCTCCAGAGCCAAACCATATGTCACCGGTGAATTTGGCATTCAGGCAAGGGGTCTATCAGCCCCACACTAAATGCAAAAAGAGTTCAGTGCTAGGAGGAGACGGGAATCCCATTTGTGAAGAATGTAGCAAACAGAGAAATAGCTTCTTGTGCCAGGCACAAGCAAGACAGCACCTTAGCAGTGACAAGCCACCCCACACTTGTCTTTGAGAGCACCAATTTCATGGTGCCTTGGACAGTACCGGGGCAAGTGCAGCCCAGCGTGCTGCTATTGTTTGCTCTTTAAAGACATCCCCTGATCTTTCAGAAGTGGTGCTGGAGGCAAAAGACCAGTTCTTTTCCCCACACCTGACCACTTTCTAGTTCGCATTTCTTTTTCTTCTTATGGCCATTTTTCTTAATATGGTTCCCCTTGTTATTTTCCACCCGTGTTTGTTCTTACCATGAGGAACAGCACCGCCTCTTCCTTACCCTGAAATGCAGGCAAATTGGACACTCTGTTCTACAGAAAGCCCCGGGGGGCAGCGGGACATTATTTTAGTATTGTTTACACTTCTGATCATCAGGCCCAGCAAACGCCCACAGACTGGAAACCCATCCTAATTATTGTGAGTTGTTTTGGTTTTTTCCCCTCGTGGAAAAAAATCTGTTTGTTATTAATCATCACCAAAACCTTGGTTTTCAGCAGTGCTGAGATGTCTATATTGCATCCAGGGAGTGACAGACATTGTGAGAAGAGGCTGTGTCATGGGGATGCAACTGAGAACCTGGCTCCAAGAGCAATTTAAGTAGCTCAGCTCCTTAAAGTGCCCTGCTACACTGTTCTCAATAGATAAAGTCAGTTTTGGCCATAATGGTCCCAAAGGGGATATTTGTTTCAAACATTCCCACCCTCCAGAACATTCTCACTTAGCTTCTCCTCACCCCTCCAAAATCCAGTAATACAAAGACATTATTTATAACAAAATATAAACTGGAGACTAAATAATAAAGCTTTAATCTAGCCATTTATGCACTCAGATTCCATCATTCTCTCGTGTATTCTCATCTATCCATTTATCTATTTATTCATCCATTCCTGTTACACACATTATCTTTCATCATTGTGTATTTACCAGTCCAGGTTTACACACAAACACAAATGCACACATTGTTTATGTGTGTCTTGCCAGGCTTTGGAATAGCGGTAGACGTGATTTGATGTCATCCATCCCCACTGTAAAATACTCAAAAATGCAGATAACCCTTAAAAGTTGCTGCACCTTGAAAGCACTGACTGGGCTACCTTCCTGTCGCACATACGTAAAAAGAGAAGGATTTAGGACCTATCCTTTCAAATGTATCTCTGAATCCCTATCTGGAGCTACTGCAGAAGAAGCTGTTTTTCAACAGGAGCCACAAAAATAGTCTGCTGCTCTAGTTGAGCAACTAGGCAGGAAAGGAAGGAAGGAAGATGCATTTGGTCCTAAGGACACACAAAGCCAGCAAAAACCTATAGTCCCAAACTGCTGGAAAAGAGAGTATTGATGGTGTGGGAAATGGGCTGTGGAGGTCACTGTGCCAAGCAGTGGGTAGAGCTGTTATGTGTGACCAGTACTCCACAAAGCAGTGACAACTCTCCAACAATCTGCATGTTTTCAAATTGGATGTTTACAACCAGGTATAAAATTATTTTCTGTGTTCTCCCAAGCTCTTTCCTTCCCTGAGGTGCCCCTAAGAAGACATTGAAGACTCTCTTGTAGAAGGAAGGGGTCTCATGTTTTCATCCTACCTCTGGTTGTACCCTCATTTTGGGAGAAATGCAGTACGGGAAGGGAAAATGAGGATGGAGGGCTTGCACCTGTTGTTACCTACATCCACAACTTCCCTCCCCCACAGCATCTGCAAAATGCAGATGTCTGTGTCCATCCTCAAAACATTAAAACAGACATTCCTCCCTGAGGAGTAAAAGTGACCACTCTCTGGTACTTCCAGCAGACACATCCTATCATCCTAAATGGCCTCCAGCTGAAATATAGTTCTGTCTCTGAAAAAGGACCCAGAGCCACACAGCTCTGTACACTAAACCCTGACACATTGCTGGAAAGGTCCCCCTCATGTCTCTTCCAAGAATAACAAACCTTTGCCATGTGCTCTCGTATATCATCAACAATTAAGGATGGTAACAATCCAAACAGCCATCTCTCCAGGGATGGAGGGAGGGAAGGAAGACTTCTCAGGCCCTCAAAGAAGTGTAAACCCAGCACTGTGCTGGCCTTGGAGTTTCTGCCTGGCTTTGAGAGTCTCGGTGCAACTGGGATGCCTGGTTTCTTCAACTGCATCATGGCTCTTGAGGGGGATCAATGGTACACCCTGAAGCTGCCAAGAACACAGCCTCCTTGTAGAGAGATGTTGAGGCCAGAGCTTGCGGCATCTCAGGCTTCCTCCCCTTCTATTTTTTGGACCTTGCACAGCATTGATCTCCATCCAGCCCAGGCTGTGGAGAAGGTGCAGTCTGTGCACCAGACAGTGGCATGGGGGTCTTCAGTGCACTCGCCTGTTCGGCTGCTTTTCCTGAAGCCTACAAGCCAGGTTCAGGGTACAAGCAGAGCCATGTCATTTGCAATTACTTACAAGCAGATAATTGTGCCCTAAGACAGCTGAATGGGTGCAACGATCGCTTTCCCAGGCATTGCCAGCCCTGCTCTCCTGTGATGTGGTTTAACAGGAACAAGCATCCTGCTGGGAACGGCTCCGAGGTGTTGGCTCTTGGGGTCTCCAAGAAAGGAGCAGACAGACAGACTCTGGTTTTCAGCTACGCCTGAAGATCTGTTGGCTGCAAATAGGGCCATCTGGCTGGTTTTTTTGGTGGAATTGCTCCCATGGTTCTCCTGGAACAAGTGTTTCTCCTCCACTGCAGGGGCTGTAACTTGCTCTCCTCCCTGTCCTAAGGACAGCTTGGCTGCTGCCATGTGTGAAGACATGGGACATCAGAGGCACAGCCTGCAGGGTGTGAGAACAATGTCACACCTCCCTAGCCAAACCGGCCCTTCCATGTGAAAATAAGAGGAAAAAGCTCATAGAAATGACATGTCCCATCTTCTGCCCCTGGTCCCTCTCACTTCCCAAGCACCTTGGGAACTGAAGGAAACCTGTCTGATATAAGTTATCAGAGCAAGGGTAGGGGTTGGAAGTAGCTGCTCTGCCATTTCATGTGCCTATTAACCTATCTGGGCTCATACACTGAGAAAGGTTTAACAATGTGTTCTTAATCCCCAAAGTAAAATGTTTGGTTTAGACCTTGAACATGTAGGATACAGGTCTGCTGAGGGCTAAACAGCCATTCAAGCAAAACCCAGACCAACTCTTTACCCATGTATCTTAACATTGTACAAAGGTATTATTTTGCTCATTATTGCACAAATCCTGCCCCAGCCTATGCTGTTGTATGACATGGGACAATATCCACCATGAGCACATTCATCAGGCAGTTCCTTGCCAACCGCAGCTTCACAGCTCTACTCCATGATGAACACTTGCAAAGAACAGCCTCTGCTAACTTTGTGCTTTTTGGCACAGTTTGGCTGACCAAGTGGTTCAATATTAATCACACTTCCTTCTTTGGTCCCTGTTGGACTTCCACGTGAGGCCAGGATCAGGCCCCAGGTTTCTCAAACCTGGCTCCTTGCCTGCCCGCACTGCTGGGCCAAGGCACGTTCTGAGCAGGCCTGGCAGAAAATTTTGGATGGGAAAATTTTCAATTGGCAAATGCTGCATCAATGAAACCCAAATATTTTGTGGGTGTAACACAATTGCCATTAAATTCTTGACAAAAATTGTCCAGAACTGCTCCCCCCGTCGCTGCAACTTCAAATTTGCCTTTTCAACTTTCTCCTTTTCTTTAGGATTGCCAATGCATTTTATCTGATAAGGCAAAGCCCACTGTGTGTAGACATTGCTGTTTTGAATAGTTTCATTTTGACTTTTAGAAGTTGCATTCAGTAACAGCTTTAATATTTCAGTATGGTACTATTTTGATGTAAAGCATTTCTGTCTTATTGAAATGAAATCTTCAGCTTTGTCAAAATGAAACAATCATATACTATCAAATAGAAGTAATCCCATGATGCTGAAAAGCAACCAGTCAATGCTATTGACAAGAAATATTTCAGTATTTCCAACAAGAGTTTTTTTGGAAATGCCATTTCACAAGGAGTTTCAGATTTTCACTTTTGCATTCCAATTTGGAATAAAAATAGAAGTAGAAACGTTGGCATTTCTCCCCTGGGAGGGAAATTTGATTTTCCAAAAAGTTTTAGTAATAATCTGGGTTAGAAGGAGACGTTTTAAAACCTGTTATTAAAAATGATTGTTCAGCCAGTAAAAATGGTGTGAAAGGAATGGATTCAAATATAGATTTACTGGTTTTTTATGTTTCCCCTCCGTAACTGGCATATCTTTTTATAGATCTATTTCACCTTCCTAACACTCCTCCTTTGTTACAAGTACCAGGCATTTTCACTCTTAGTTGCTCTGATTAACCTGATCAACTCAACTGCGAGCAATTGTTCTTAAACTTCCATTCAGCTGAGGCAATTGCTGCTTTTATTTCAAAACTGAAAAAGAACTTGTCTCTGAAAGCTAGTCTGTTTTTTCTTTTTATTTTTCAAAATGCATCATTAGATTCAATAAGAAGCATTACCTCTTTCTCCAAGCCTTGCATAATTGGTAATCTAAAAGAACTGATGCAAGAAAAATGTCTGGTTTTTTCAGTGTGTGCAGAAGTTATGCTGAGGTTGCACCGCATACAGCTACAGTGTTGGTTTGAGACTATGAGAACAGCCGCACCAAGTCAAATTAAAGGTCTTATCCCATTTCTGACAGTGACCAGCACCAGATACCTAGGAAAAGTGCCTAAGTGAGATTAGAGCCGTCCTCCGGGATTGTACTATCCCAGGCTCCGGGAGTCAACAATTTTGGAATTTACTAAGATTAAATTTACATCTGGACTATCACACTTAATAACCATGGATGGATTTATCCTCCCTAATTTATCTAAGAACTTTTAAATTCAGTGGACTGGGATATGTTAAATAATTCAATCTGAATTATAATTCCTGGTTCCTTTTGTTTTAAAAGTTCATGGGAGAAAATATTGCTTGCAGGGAAAAACTGTCTCATTTTAACTTTTTCATATTTTAAATTACTTTTCTTTTATCCCTTCTATCACAGTCCAGTGAACTGCACTTTAATCAAACAAGAATGTCTGTATATTCAATTTGAATGGATAACCAATATTTCAACACTTATTTTGACTTCCTAATGCTTCGTAACTGAGCATTAATCTTAGAGGCAGACCTTTTTTGGTCAGAATACTGTTGTTTCTATGTCCCATCAAAATAGTAGAACTTCTTCATGTACATCATAAATGTCTGTGTGTGTTTGTTGGGGAATCCATTTTGGAAGAACAGTTTTATAACACGCTGAGGTAGTGCATCTATCACATCCTCTCTCATCAAGATAGATAATGATGCAGAGAAGACAGCATGGAAAACAGTATGATATTTTGGGGATAAATTGCTCTGTTTGTGTGTACAATCACAGATAGCACTGAAGATTTAGGTTCTTAATCCTAAAGAAGTCACTCAATGGAGAAGAGACTTGTTAGAAAGGAGAGATGTTTAGACTAGGAAAAATTTTCAATGAAGAGATGGTGATAAGGAGCTGGGGAGGAGGATTCTTGATCAGGAAGTGATATCCGATTTTTCATCCCATGAAATCTAAAGCAAAAAAAGAACTATAAACTGCAAATTAGATTAAATTACTTTAGTATGTTCCAGGCAGCCTCTGATGCTTTTCTCTCCTGTTCATAAAATCAAGAGCAGTTGCCATAAAATATGGGGACGGCTCTTTATTAACTATATGTGAAAATGAATGCACATAAAGAATCTCTAAGGGAAACTCCTGAGTCCGGGCTAGCAGTCAAGCCTGAACCCTTAAATCTTAATAAACTAAGACATTACTTCTTCTGGACAGTGTTCAGGAGGAATCTAAGCCAATCGTCTTCTTCCTGGCTTGGATCTTAAATGCAGAACCAGCCTTTGCTTGGGGTTAGCAAGCTGATCTTCTAGCCTTAAATAAAATAACCTATAAAGTTAACCCTGCAACACATACTTCTGTTGAGAGGGGGAGCAGGGTTAACTGGCACATTTGTTTGTTTGCTTACTTTCTGATACAGACAGCCCCAGTAAGGCAAATTCATCCCAGATGTTACTCAGTTGACCTCAGAGTATTATTTTGCATTGATTTTGATAGGGTTGTGCTGAGCCGAATTCGTCTGCAGACCTGCCACCTTCTGTGAAATGGCTGCCAAGCTTCCTTGCCGCAGGGAAAACTCCCTGCCTAGCTGGACTGCCTGGCCCTTTCCACTGCTGCCTCTTCCCAGAAAGGCAAGTTGTTCAAAGGTTTTCTGAACCCCTGCCCTCATGGAGTGTCGGCACTGACACAGCCCATGGGATGCACCCCTTCCCGTGTCCATGCTCTGCATGGACATGCTCTGTCCAGGCTTCTGCATGGCTCACATTCAAGCTCACACTCGGGTCTGGAGCAAGTCCAGGCTCTCAGGAGAGGCAGAGTTTGACCATGTTCAGAACAAAACAGTAATTCTGAATCTTCCTGTGCCTCGACAGATTATGCCTGAGCATCTCTTCTTCTGCACAGAGGTTAGACTAGCTGGTTATGGCTGTACTAGTAAGCAAGGTGTAAGCAAGGTAAGGTCTTGTGTGCTGGCACATGAACCTCCAGATATTTTTTTTTCATTCTCTCTGTCCACCAGGCTTTTCCAGGCATTCCCATGCACAGTTAAGGCGACAACGAGGAGAGTTCCTAACACACAGAATCGTAGAATCTTAGGATGGAAAAAACCCATAAGATCATCAAGTCCAACTGTAAACCTAACGCTGCTAAACCCACCACTAAACCATGTCCCTAAGGACCATGTCTACAGGTCTTCTAAATACCTCCAGGTATGCTGACTCAGCCACTTCCCTGGGAAGCCTGTTCCAATGCTTGATGGGATGGATGAGGCCACCATCTTTGGAGGAACAAGAGTTTAGCCATGAGGACATAATCCTGGCTAAGTATCTTGGCATTGGAACCAAAGGACCACTCTTAATCTATTTTGTTTATTAGTATACATATAGCTTTGGGACTGTAGTATAACCAAGCTAAGAGCCTGGACAGACATTTTATGGATTAGAGGCTCAGCACAGTTAGGTCTGACCTTGAACTTGCTCCTTCACCTGCAGTGATGATATCTCTGGCAACCCGTTGGATGAGACTCCGTCTGGAAGCCATTCTCATAGAATAAGAGAATACTAAATCTGTAAGGGAGCTAAGAAGGTCTTCAAAGACGGACAACTATTCCACTAATTTTGGGGTTGGGTGAAGCTGTATCCAGTCTAGGTTCAGAACCAGTTCAAGACATCACAAAAAAAAACCCTGAAAAGTTTGGTTACAAGAACAAACCAGTCAGAACCCACACCCATCAAACTCAAGTCTTAGTTCAAAACAGTGTTGAAACTCAAAATGAAAACTATTGGGTTTTGACCATTTCTTTGTTTTCTGACTTTAAAGACAAAAATTTTCCAAGTACTTTTTTGTGTTGTCAAATAAATAAAGTTTTTTTAAGAGCACTTTGTTTTAGTGAAATAAAATAATATCTAATATATCCTCTGTCATACTGTGTGTCTGCAACAAATTAATAAATCTGAGGACTGAAAATGTTCTTTCAGCACACGCTTGTGTTGCTGAAACTGCCAGAACAACTTTTTCTAGTTGACACAGCTCAGGGATGACATTTTTGTGATATTCCCAGTAGATTAATATGTCTTTTTTTTTATTATTGAGGCATGGCTCATCTGCAAATGAATCAAAACTTGGCCCAGTCTTTTGGGGAGCTTTCCTTGTTTCATATATCTGTTCTTATTTAGAGATCTCATGAACTCTGCAAAGAAGACATTCCAGACTTTCATCTGATCTTTCAACTCTAGACAGACTTGATATTGATTCTGTAACACTGTCTTCTGCTTCTGTATGAAATTTTTCCAATTGCCTACTGATATTAATGAAAAAGATATATGAAAAAGAGATATCTTTTCCTTTGTTTCTCCTTTGATGCACACATTTTTTCAAAAGAAAGCAGAAAAGTTTCATTTTCCCATTGATACAATGAAAAAAACCACAAACCAACAACAACAACACATAAGTTTTTAGCAACCTTCAGTTACTGAGAAATATTTGTTTTCATCTGAGTCTTTCCAAACAATTAGGACATGTTTAATGCATCTCTGTCCCCTTTCTGGCAGACAAAGCAGATGGTTTGAGATGTCCATCAGCAGCAAAAGGTCCTAGGTACCAGGGGTCATGCAAATGTGTCGTTAGCAGAGTGCAGCTTTATCAGAAATAAAGGAAATACCATTAGCAGGGAGGGAAATTACAGCATGTGAGAAGGTAAGATGCAGCATTAGCCACATGAATTGAAATTGTTTTGTGGCAGGGACGAAGACAGGCACAAGTATATCTTAATGGTCTCTCAATGTAGAGGAGTAGGAGGCAGATGACATGTTGTGTAGGCAGGTTCCACCTTCTCCTGGATTTTGCAATTCTTCCTGGAGGCCTCTAAACACAATCTTAGTACAGGGCTCTTTCCTGTAACTCCAGTGGGAAAAGCGTGTATGTTTTAGGAACAGAAGAAAGAAAAAATTATGTACTCTTTTCAATGTCAGTGCTCAGGCTTAAGTGAGCCAACATAAATGCATTTGGGCAACAGAGGGTTTATTGTTCCCATGGCCCTGTTATTTTCTTAGGTGAGTGAATGTGTGTTTTAGAGAGGAAGGTTTTGACAGTGCTGGTTAAAGACATCATATGTTAAAGAGAGTTTGGATGTTACCTCCTTAGTCACCTCACCTGTCACTAGGTCACCCTGCTATTTGTCAAGAGGAAAAATCTTTGTTTGCTAGGAAGCAGTCATGAGTTTGAGAAAAATCCTGCAAAACTGCTATTTTATTTTAATAGGGCAAAAAAAAGAGCTTTAGTTGCTGTTATGTCATCAACTGGACCCTTCCATCTCACAAAATCTCCTGGAACTTGCTCAAGACATACAACCACAGTTAGGCTTTCAAGAAGTGATCATCTGGTAAAATTTAGGGCAGCTTCCAGTGGTCTGGTTTCAGAGGAAGTGCTGTCTGGGTGCAAAAAGAGAAGAGGGTGTCTGTACAGAAAAAAAGAGAGCTCCTAAATATTCCTTCCTGGGAGACACAGGGCTAGCTACAGCCGCTTTCTCACTATCTCTTATTATAGAGCTGAAGGGTCCATCCTCTACAAAACATCTCGAGATGCTGCAAGCGTATGGTAGGAAGACTGGGCAGACAGGGTGAAATTCCCCTTGCAAAAGAGAGATGACCCAAAATTCAGACCACACAAGAGCGGGATTTCCACGGTCCTTCATGTTTGTGCCAGCTCCCTTTGAATTCCTCTCAGTGGTGGCTGGATGTGCTGGGATACAGATGTGGTTCCTGTAGGCATGGAAGCCTGCCAGCCATGCGCCACTTCAGATACAGGCTACTCTTCACATTAACACATCACTTAAAAGACCTACACATCCTCTGCAAAGAGGGAGGACAGAAGTGCAGAGGGAATGGTGCTGCAGTCACAATCTTCCCCTCCCCTTTGGCAGATGTGCAGCTGCTTCTCCTCCATCACAAACAATTCCCTTCATCTCTACAGGAAAGAAGAAACATTTCAACTTATTTCTAGGTGTCAGCCAAGGAGAATAATGTATGACCTGACTCCTAATTCTACTGCACATGAAAGTGAACAGGCTGCTCTGCCCTGTTTGGACTATGGCGTGCTGCAAAGTGTAAAGATGTAAAACATAAACCTGATCTGCCCAGACCTGGGTCAGAGCTGGTGCTCAGTTAGATATGAAGCAATGTTTGTTATCCCAGGAAGCAGGGGGAATTAACATAAATCACTTGTAAAAATTACATACTCTTGTAGGGTTTGAACCAAAACTAGTGTCCTACATAACTAGGAATTCACTGTAATTTGTTAACTATTTCCATGTATTAGAAAAATTCACATCTCTGCCATAAAAAAGTAAGAACACTCTGGAGAGGGGATGTTTACAAGCCTGTGAGCACTTTAGAGATCAAAGGGAGGACACATAGCCCAGGATCCTTCTATCCATCTACCATGGCAGAGTTATGAATCTATCACTTTCCTTGTTCCTGTGTGCTTGCTTCCTTGATCTCACCTTCTATTTTATTTATTCTCCTGAAAGACATGGATAATATTGACTTCTACACTGAGACACTCAAATTTATAACATGTACATGTCTACAGGTGAGTAGGATATTTGACCTTCCTTTCTGGTCAACAAAGATCAAGAGTATGATTCATTTGCCTGAATACAGATGTCTAACCTTGTTTCAGATTTTCTAGTGTATTCAAGACATCCATGTAGGGTTGACAGATACAACACAGGATCAGTAAAAGATTATGACCTTTCTGCAATGACTGCTGCAGACAGGGAAGGATTTCCTAGGGTGTTTCAAATAGCAATAAATGTTTATGTTTAGCTGATCATTGCCCATGGTCTGAACTGATGAGGTCACCATTGACTACAGCAGGTGCTTGGACAACTCACTTAGGTCAAGACTCTTTAATTTTGGTCTCATAATCTGCATGCAGGATGATACCTTGGCACTTAGTCTTAATGAGCCATTTAAATGGAGGCGGTATAGAATATAAACCTGCAGACAGCCTCATCCACCTCTCCAACACAGCTACCTCTATAAGTATCAACTTCCTTCTGTTGACCAGACACAGACCCATGGTGATTGGCTGAGACTAGAAACCTGGCTGGAATTAGAGGAATTTGTCTCCAGCTTGGTTAAACTTAGATGAAACTTCATTTTCCATCTTCATATCAGCATATCCAGGCCAGGAAAAGCAGAAAAAGTTAATTATTTTCAGCATTTGCTTTGGAGTTTGGTGTGAAGAAAATGTCCCTTTTGAAAGAGAATTGACACAAGAGACCCTTCCAGGAAAGCAGGCATGCAGCAGCAGTGGGACTGATAAGCGTCAGAAATCCCCATCAGTAACATGACATCAGTAGAAAAGACCGTGACAAAATCCTGATAGTGGTGTTTCTGAGAGGCAGGGTGTATAACTTGAAAGCATAGGAAAGCAGCCAAGTGACACAGAACAACAGTATTAGCTTAGAAATATCTCCAGAAAGAGATGTCTTGGACAGAATCCAAGGTGAATGCATACAACTCCCATAAAACTGCCAGATTAGAAAAGGGTAGTTCACATCTAAGGCCTCAAGAGAATAGAGAGAGAAAATAGCAAGGTATCCTGGGACTGCTGCCTGTATAGGACATTTCAAAACAGAAATGGCTGCACAGCCCTCAAAATAAAACCAAAATGTGAGATGAAACATAGAGATAGCGCCACCAGGAGATGCTCAGTGTGCAGACTATGAAAGAGGAAAGTCACAAAGCAAAGCTTATAGAGATGTACAGACAGTATATCAGTATATAGATGAGTGTACAGAGGAGTTTGGCTTCTGCCCGGGCAACAAGGTGTGCTCATGGTGGAAGGAAATCACTGTTGTTTGCCTTCAGATGCCAGAATTTTCGTTGTAACATAGAAATGGCTGTGGTGCAGCAACTGAAACTGATCCCAAATTCACACCTCTGATGTCTGCTTTATTGAGACTTCAGTGTTTGACCTTACTGCTCCTTTGGGAAAATCAGCAGGAAAAATGCAAGGAAAATCCCCTCAGAAATTCCTCTCTCCTGCAGTGCCAAAATGCAAAGCCATGGGAATATCCACAGGAATGCGCCACCCTATCGCTCTTACCAGCATCGAGAAATACGTTATCAGAAATAGGGAAATTAGCTCAGTGATGGTACAGCCAGTCTTTTTTTTTTTTTTTTTTAAGAAAAAACAAAGTCACAATGGTCTGCATAAAACCACAAGTTCCGCTGGCACTTGGAGAAGTCTGGAAGGGAAAGAATACCAGAGTTACTGGAGTTACAGTATCAGCCGTGCTAAAAGGGGACTGAGCAGCAAGTCCAAGGAATGTGCAGCCAGAAATTCTGAGAAAGAGTCAGGAGGGACACGATGTGCTATGCAAAAGACAGGAGGAAGCATATTTTGTCAGCTTGAGTTAATCTGCAGGTTGAAGAACTGGTTGGGATTGCTACATCTCAGTATCCAAGATGGTAAAGCAAGGAGACTTTCTTTATTCCTGCCATACCCTTCACTATGTAGGCACAGATTTCTTTGAATGGCTGGCAGAGTTAGATGTACTCTTAGATGTTAACAATGTTTAGATTTGGTTTTTTGTTTCTCCTGAAGTGATTCTTCCAAACTCTACACCTGCAAGGAAGTTGCCCCAGGTACAACTGATACCCAAGCTCTTCATTCAGGTCACGGACAGCAGTCTGTACCCGAGAAAATGTGAAGAATTTATAGTAATTGGTAATTCATGTGCATACCAACTCGCCGCATTACCCAGCAACCAGGAGAATAGCCCCCAAAACGTATATAACTTGCTAATCAGACACCATCCAAGGTGAATGAAGATAGCCACGATTTGTACCTCAAGGTACTGAACTTCCTACACAGAAACGTGCCCAGGCAGCACTGGAGAGCAATGAGGAGACTGTCTGGGCCCAACGGGGTCAGTTTTATCCAAGGGTTAAGACCCACATGCTCCAAGGTACAATGCATGCTCTTATGAGAGGTAAGGGCTCCTACCTGTCCAGCAGGTGCCAACGTGGTATCCTGTCCTAGAAAGTGAATTTTACCTCTGCTGTACCTATATCAAAATTTTACAGATACTGCAGAAAAAAAAATCTTCCCATCTCCACTGCCCCCTGTCGGATTGGCAAAAAAAGGTCTCTTCTCCCCACAAAAACAATCAAAAAACTAACCAAACCCGAAGCCAGACAAGATGGTGGGCTGAAAGACAACAAAACCCCCTGAGATTTCATGCCAACATGCAGGAATCATGCCTAGAAAATTCCAATGTGAGATATCCGTGATGCCAGGTGCAAACCAGTGGAAACATCTCAGAAGGTGCAACACATGATGGCCACTACTGATGGGAAATTACTGGTAGTTGAGGACCACTCCTTGAAGAAGTCATGTCCAATCTTGGTGATATCATACATGTATTTAAATGAAGCAGTTGGCACTCCAGATGGGCTACAGACATTAAACCTGAATAAACCTACTCAATGCCGTTTGAAAGCATTCTTTTCTTGCCTTTTCCTTATCAGCTTTTTAACCTGAAGACTTGTAGAGAGAGATACTCTGGAACAGGTGCAATCAGCTCCTGTCCTGTCTGTCCCAGCACCGATGTCCTCATGACAGCCCTTGGCTGCAGAGCAGCACAGAGGCCCTGGGATCAAGCAATATCCATGCTGAAAGGAAAGTTAACCCTACCAAACAGCACAACAGCCCTTTTTCCATTTCCAGGCTATCGCCACGCTCAAGCAAAGATGGTGTTACATGTTCCCTTCCCTTTCCTTCCACTTTATTTTTTTTAAGTGAGGTCACCAGCTGCTCCTCTCCAGTCTGACTCGTCCTGCCCTGCACAGACGTTGATGTGGTTGCGGAAATTGAAGGCGTGATAGATGACAGAGTTGAAAGAAAACACAGAGGGCGCTGGGTTTGCCTATTTATAGCGGACAGTTCAGAGCCTGCCACTTAAATATACATTCCTGATAAGTGAATAATCTCTGGCAGGGCGTAAAAATAGCTCTGTGGCTCCAACCATAATTACATGGTCATGGTTCAGTAACCTGGCCTGTATCAAATAGACTACAACTGTCACTGATGGGAAAGGACAGAAGCAGTGAGGAGAAGGAGCACAATTTAAAGTTCAGGATAAAATATAGTGGTTTAAGTGCTAAATATATGACTATAAAGTATAAAGCTGCAAGGACTGGGCTCAGAAGTGCTGCAAGAGGTGCTCTTGATTTGGGGGCTGAGGAGGGACAGAGAGAGGCTTGAGACTTTACTTCCTGCTCTGAGGGAAATAACCTGTTTCTCTCCCCACAGAAAATATTGAGTCTTCTTGACCTGTGCTTGGCCAGATGGTTTAGGGACAGTTGGTGAAGTAATCAAGTGCATCTTCTGATAACCCCTGACCGGAAAGAATGGAAGGAGATGTCAAGCCAGGTCAGCCCCAAGGTCCAATCTACCCAATATCCTGCCTTTTGCAGCTGTAAAATCCTCGTGTTTTTTCAGAATGCTGTAGGATATCTGCAGAAGAGAGTATCAACCCTCTGTGTTAATCGCTATACTTAGAAATTGGTTTAAACCCAGAAACATGCAATGTGTTTTTTTTCTATTCCTTGCAGAATTTTTTTCTTTTAAACGATAGTACTTCTGCAAAATTCTTGGCCTCATCAACATCCTGTGGCGATGAGATTGACAATCTGATTATGATCTCCTTCTCAAGTGGGTTTTTCTGCCTCTGTTTGCATACAGGTGAAACTATACGCAAACAGAAGTATGTTCTGCTGCTGAGGTGCTTACATCTCTGTATTCCTGTGGAGAAGAACAGCAGCCTTTCACCAGCATTATAGCAGACCTGGAATGAGATCAGGTCCCAACCTAGCACAGGACAGCTGTATGCTGAAGGGGAAAAAGAGTGGGAAAAGGATGGACTTGCTCATGACCTTCAGTTTCTCCCAGAAGATACACTGTGCCTTTCCCCTGTGCAGAAGATATAGAAAGTCCTTGCATGTATATTATGTCACCCTTCCCTGCCCTAAACCTCTGTGAGGAATTGTAGGGAGTTGACCTTGCCATATGGCAGAGAGATGTCCAGGGTGAACTCTTTTTCTCCAAGGCACCATAATCCAGAAATCAGGAGCAAGATCTGGTAGCTAACATAAGAAACAGAGGCAGAACTCCTCAGTTCTGGTTAAAGTTGACCAACTGTGGGATTTGCAGAATGGCATGGGATCAATCTCAATAACTGTTTCTGCCTAACAGTTAGGTGTTGCTATGACCTAGCTATCTAAACCCCACTGTCATCACAGGTAGAGGATAACACATCTCTGCTTTCCCAGACCCAAGACTTTGAATGGATGGATGGATGGATGGATGCGCCCTGGAGCTCTCTCTTCCTCTTTGAGGAAGCCTAGATGACTTAGAATCATAGAATCATTTAAGTTGGAAAAGACCTTTAAGATCACCAAGTCCAATTGTAAAACTAACACTAGCAAGTCCAGCACTAAGCCATATCCCTAAGAGCCATGTCTTTTAAATACCTCCATGAATAGTGACTCAACCCCTACCGTGGGCAGCCTGTCTCAGTGCTTGACAATCCTTTCAGTGAAGAAGACTTGGGCAGGATGGATATTTGGTAGATGGCTTAAAGTGAAATGAAACAAATCCTTCCCTTGATCTCTTTGGTATGTAAATATGCTTAGTGAGGAGATGGGTTACTAAATCAGCATGCAACACAAGGTTTCTTAGTGTGTAAAGAGCCAGCTTCACCGAAAGGTCAGGCAGAATAAAGGTGTAAGCTTCAACGTCACCCCAAAGAAGGGAACAGAGCCCAAATATTCTCTGTCTTACTGCAGCTATCCTGATTCTTCAGGAAAATAGTTTTGGGACTGGTTACATTTTCATTCATGGGTTCAAAAGCAAACATTTCCTATCAAAATCACCCCAGCAGTCTGGAAGCAGTAATCCTTTCTTCTCATAACATGAAAAATACTTAGAAATATTCCTCAAAGCCTCGCAATGTCCTTGAGAGCTTCAAAATATTCCTCAAAGACATCTTCTCCACTGTCTGGCCTGGGCTGAACTAGCCCATGGCCCAAAACACTCCTAAGGGAAAAAGGAAAATTCAGTTTCAGTAGATATCAGAAAAAGAACTCATGGCCAAAGAAGGTAGGTGACTTGCTCAAAGAGGATCTGGGATCAGAGAGGAGGTCACTGTGGAAGTAGGTAGACATTTCTGCATTTGGGGCACACTGCCTCTCCATGCCCCTTTACTCCTGGGGGCTCTGAGGAGAAATGCATTATTAATTCATTGAGGAGGTCAGATACTGTGACAGTAAACATCATGTAGGTATAAAGGAAAAAAAAAAAAAAAAGGATTTTCAAAGGACCTTTTATTCTTTTACTTCGTGCCCAAGCCAACTGCCACCTGAGCAGAACCCTTCTTGACAACGAACAGAGAGAAATGAGGAAAGCCTCTTTTTTTTTTTTTAATCTTTCACTGGGGAACTGCCATGGGAGCTGGATGAGCCATGCACACACTGCTTGTTATTACAATGTCTCCCAGATTCTCATCCATCACTGCTTGCACGGCACAAACCCACTGAAATGTATTACCCAGTGAAACTCTATAAACTTAAGGAAGGGGAGAGCTGAGCTCTGCTTGGTGCTCTTTCAAACCACAGCATCTGAAGTGGCACAGGGCAACATCTTACATGTCAGATCATTAGACCACATGGTTTATATTAATCACTTGATTACACAGAAACGTCTCTTTGCCTGCTTCCAAACTGTGCTTTGACACACAGCTAGGTTTGAGGAGGTGTCTGGTAGGAGGCAGCTTCTATTTTCTTTCCCTAAAGAACTCCAGAGCTAAATCAAATATTCCATATGAACCTTGGTTACAATGTTTGATATTCTTAGGATTAATTGTGTGACTTACCATGATCATTGAGATCCTAAATGGCACTGCAAACAGGTAAAGCACTTCACACTCCACATGACTGACTGCTATGCAAGTTCATTGCTTGTTTTGCAATGAAGAGTGAATCTTAAACATCTCTTTCTTGCCCCATTTAAGCATTTTGTTTTAGAACACAGCAACCACAACTGAGCACCTGTGAAACCTGGCGCTTCAGTGGGCTGTTCCTCCATCACCCAGCCTCTCCTGGAGGTCATAAGGCCGACCGTGAATATCGCAGCTTGGGTCCATTCAGGGTTGTCTGGATATGAGTTATCCAAAGGATATCAAATCTGTCTGTCCCCCTGTCCTCACCCCACATCCAAGCAGAGTAAAGATGCTCTAAAGCAACCACTACCCACCAGCCCTAGCTGATATCTGAGCAAACCTCAACAAATTTGAGCTCTCCTTGGGGGCCTCTGAATGTCATTTTTCGTGCATGGATGAGGTATCCAAAGCTTAGGGGACCCTTCTCTGAGGAGGGCGATAGGGTAATTCCCAACATTTATTTCCACTATGGTGCAATAGGGTAGACGTTACCACTCATTTACCATTGCAAAACACTTTGATTGAAAAGCACTGTAGGATAATATTATATTCAGAGAGCTCAAAAATTCAGAGACCTCAGTTGGTGTTAGCAATTGCTGTCAGAGCCAACACTTGACCAGCCACTCAATTTGTTAAGGAAAAGCCATTTATACTCTACTCCATCCTGTCTTAAATAAGTACTGCACTGGTTCTGCTGTACTACAAAATCTTTAATCACATCCAAAGACACCAGTTGCGCTGTGCAAGGACACACGTAGGCATTTGGCTTAGACACCTGCCTACCCAGGCAATGAAGCTCCAGCACTGCCACCTCTTGGCAAAGCCCGCAAGATCTGGTTACCACTGGACCTGTCTGGCAAAAAGCAGTTTCAAGGGAAGAGGAAAAGAAAAGCGCCAATGTTGCAATTGGAAAGAAGGCACTAAACCAATTTTCTTCAGAGGCTGACGACGCAAGCCCCCTGCCCCAGCAACTTAAAGGAAAGCCACAATTTCCCCTGCTGCTTTTCTGGCCATCCTCCGTGTCCCTCCAGCACACGCAAACAGAAATCTCTCCTGCTTGTTAACTCTGGTTCACCGGATCCTCTTCAGGGTTGTATCGACGTCGGCACTGGGGAATGTGTTTGTGTTTGTTTTGACTTTTGCCCTGAGCCACCACAAATCCTCAAGGCCAGATTTCAACTCGACACTGTTCTGGGGAAGGCAGCCTGTCATCAAGGACCTTATTTTGTGGGAGAGGAAGCTTGTACTTAGTGTCAGCCCGGGAGGAGGAGGAGGGAAAGGGGGGCAGAGAGGGACAACTGTTCTTTTTTTGCCTTCCAATTTGGGGCCCTTTGCTCCATCCTTGGCCTCCTTTTTTCTAGGTTCCTCCTGGATATGTCTCCTCTCTACCCTTCCTCCAGAGTCAGCTTTATAGTTACCGGAGGCTGTGCCCAAGTCCCCCACCTACAGAGGAAACCACAAGACTTTGCTCTGCTCAGCATCCAGAGACAGCAGCATCCCAAGGACAAGTCTCTCCTCCAATACCTCTTGATCTGCCCAGCCAAGAGCAGCCATCAAGAGCACCAAGTTGATCTCTTTCACATTAAATGGGACTTTGTCTGTATTGATTAGCTTGATTTCATTTTTAAAGATGATAATTTTTCTTTTCTAACTGCCAAAGTCACTGAAAGATGTTTCAATTTGCCAGTCTTCATGCCAAGCCAGTAGCATGATGTCCATGCAGCCTGACCTCATGCATGGCCCATGTATTCCCACTCCAAGACCCAAGTGTCCAACCCAACACAACGGATCTAAAGCATGGCTCACTCTGCAAAACACACAGCTCGCTTATTCTACAGCAAATAAAAGGCGGGTGGGGGATGAAGGCTTGTTTGCCTTTTCTCCTCCCTTGCATCTGATGGTACTGTCTTGACCTGCCACCCAAAAACTGGAGAGACGTTGCAACTGGCATAACCAAGAGGAGATGTCAAAGGAGGGTGTCCTTAGAGACTGAGCTCAGCACCCTGCACCCCTAAGTGTTGCACTCCTCCTCCTTTTAGCCAAGCTGTGAAAGTCGAACAAAGAACAGAGCTTAACCTTGGACCTTCTCATTTCTAGATTGCCAATTTGTATTCAGTAGAGGGCTTTTTAATCTAGCAGACAACAGCTTAACAACATCCAATGGCTGGAAACCAAAGCCAGACAAATTCAATCCTGAATAAAGCACACTCTCTTTCAGTATGATATTTAACTACAGGAACAAATTACCTAAGGCTAGTGTGGGTTCTCCCTTTGAAATCAAGATGGGATGTCTTTCTAAAACACATGCGTGAACTCCCTTGTAAGTTACAGCAGAGGAACTCTGGAGCAGGCAAGGGGATTTATGTGGGAGGTCAGAGATCTATTTTTGTCTTATGTTTGATGAATCTACCATTTGCTACAGGAGTTGGATCCTTTTCCCCCCTGAAAGGCTGCATTCCAAGTGATTAATGTCCAGCAGGATTCCTTTAGTCTATCAATCCATTTCAGATTTTTTTTTCTTTTCTAATCCCTTTCCTGATAGGGAGAGGACACCATCACTGACTTCAGTGCCAGCTCTATGTCCTCTTCACCGCACTGCTTTTTTCCTCCTGCTTTGTCTTGGAGTAACCAAGTTACATTTGTCTTTGAAGAACTAATTATTCCCTGGTCCCTTTTTCTGTTGGACCCTCCAAATCATCCACCAATATGGAAGGAAGTACTTAGGTTCTTCTTACAAGGGTGCATGTAGTGAGGTATCTGCCATATCTAACCTGCAGATTTCTTTTTGGCAGAACCACCAATTTCCACATAATTCTTAGCCGCAGGATCTTTCTTTATTTATTTTTCTTTATTTTTGCAGAGCAGCTAGGAATTGCTGGTCAGCTGCAGACATGTATAGATTTCAGCAAGCCTGCAAGAACAGAGCTAATTTCTTATCCTTAGCAATGATATCTGTACATTGGTTTGGGGCTGGTCTTTAGTCCCAGGGTATTGCAAATTTGAAATCTCCAGCTAAGCTAAGTCTCAACAAAGAGAGAGGTGGAAGCAGACATGTTTATAAGACATTTCCACAGTGTCTCCATTACTAGTCTTGAACCTGTATTCTTCCAGAGGGTGATTTATACATCCCTGCTGTGGGAAGAAAGCAAAGCCATGGTGTGGGTAAAGCTCTGAGTGCATCCTGTCCCAGCTTCACAGGACCATACTGCTTCTGAGAGGTAGCCAGCAGCTCCAACTGCCAATATCCATAATATTTAAGAGATCACACTGTTTAAAGACTGGATTCAGGCTGCCTAGAGATCATAACTGCCATTTCAGAAGGAAATGTCTGGGTTTTTCTAGGGATGGCCTCAGGCAGCCTCATCTGCCTGGGGTCGGGGTTACCTGGCAGTGGCAAGTCTGGTTACAAGGTATGGTCCCACTCTTGGAGATTGCTCTGTCCAGCCACAGAGTTTTAAAACTTTATACTAGCAAACCAACATATTTTTCTAACTCCATAGAGAGAAAGAATACCATGGATATTTGTGGGTTTATCAGCATTTGATGGTCTACACCAAGCATCCTCATGCCAGGGTTTTGAGACAAAACCCGTACACTACTCCCTGTCCTGTCATGGGGCAGGGGCTGCCTTCTCCAGATCCAAGCATGTTTCAGGCAAGAAGACAGCCTGAGCGGCTGCAGCCAGAGTCAAGCAAACATACACTGTGACAGGCTGTGCATCCCCAACACCCTGGCTTTGCAAGCCAGTAAGCTGCTCCTTGGCTTCTAGAACAAGGAAGAAACTGCAAAACTGGGTTGAGGAGGAGGAGCAGGACACAGGATGAACCTGGATGAGTCTCTTACATCAAACACATATAATGATTTAGGTTGGAAAAGAACTTTAAGATCATTGAGTCCAACCATGAACCATAACACTGCCAAGTCCACCAGTAAACCGTGTCTCCAAGCAACACATCTACAAGTCTTTTAAATACCTCCAGGGATGATGATCTGACTGAAATTCAGGGAGCTTCAACCTACACCAGAGCTGTGCCAAAAGGCTGAATCCAAAACTAGTAGCAAAGCCTATTAAGGTTTTTTGCTGTCTCCACTGTGCCCAGCTCTCCCAAATGCCCTCTGTTCCTCTCCCTTCCCCTCCCTAGCTGGGCATTTCACCACCATCACTGACTCAGTAAGCCCCAGCTGAGCAGGTGGGGAGGAGCTGGGGAGCAGCAGAAAAGGGGTATCACTGGGATCCTTGCATGTAGAGTGGTGGAAGCTGCAGTGAGTCCCTGAGTCCCTAGGGCAGGAGGGGAGAAGGAATGCATTTCACACCGTGAGTGATCTCCCCAGGCTGGCCTGAAAGTAGGACAAGCTTTTGGATGGAAGTGGGAATCTCACAGGGTTGAGTCAGCCAGTTGCAAGATGCCATGAAAATAGCCTTTCCTGGCATAGATTTTTTGTGCTTCCAGCCAGAACAGGGAAGCACAAAGACATGAAAAATAGTGGAGGAAGAAGAGAGAAGCAAGTAAACATTTCACAAAGGCAGGTCAGTGTAGGATGAGACGTGGGCTGAAGCACGGGGCCACCTCTGAACATCCCCACCACCCCTCCTGTCCATGCCCAAGGGACAATGGGGACGTGCAGACTGCAAGGATCACAGCGCCTTGTTCAGCAGCAAGGATGGCTCAGCTTTGATGAAGGTGGTTTTGCTGAGAGCCAGCTCTCGACTGCATGTTTTTAGCTGTTAGGAGCCTTCCTCCTTCCTCTCTGCAATGTTCCTTCTCACATCTTCACATCCTTGAGCCCATGGCGGCTGCCACCCAAACCACAACCTAATTCGATGTGTCAACATGCCCCACAGAGGCACATCCAGCTGATGGAAGAGTTTATAAAAATAAATGTTCCTACTATAAATGCTTTTGGATGAAATAAAATTGTAAGAGGAGAAGGGATGGGAAGGCCATGCTCTCCTTTTCAGGGAGTGTCTAGCATCTGGCTGCAGAAACCATTTAGCGCTAGGGTTTCAGACTTTCACCCCACCTTCATCCAGCACTTCCAGAGCTTTTTAGCCCACACTCCATTGTGGTGGCTAAGAACAGCCCATACCTCACCCTGGGATGTGTCTCCTAGAGATGTAGCATTCTTCCGGTTGCTCAGTAATATTCAGCAACCAGGATAAATCCTAGAGGTGCAAAATACATATGTAAATACATATACAATACAGATTCCTGTAGGTTTAACACAGTAGCTGGCCCCAGATCCCTCGTCTCCCAGTTGCTTCATGCACAGACATGCAAACACAAATATATGTCTCTCAACCAGCTAGTTCAGACTTAGGACCTAACCAGCAGATAACTCTCAGTGCCCACAGTCTCTTGAGTCAGGCTGTCACCTGTGATGTCACTCCACCTTCTGGCACCTGGCCCTCTGTGCACACACGTGGACACAAGAGCAGAGAGTCCCTCACACAGTAAACCAGCTAGAAATGGAGCTTAATGAGAAAAAGGGACAGCCTGGGTAGGTCAGGAGCGGGGCATGGCCAGACTTGTGCCAGCCCTACACCTGTCTACATGCAGCCAGCCCCTTTCATCCCCTTATCCCTCTATTTTCCCCAAACTCGTTCCTCCCCAAACCACCTTGATCCCTCTCATTGCCCAGCTTTGGTTTCTCTCCTAGAAGTCACATTATACGCTACACTTACTGCAGTAAGTCTTACACAATCCTGAAATGTTCTTCTTCCACATCACTTAGTCTGTGAGGCACCCTGGAGACCACCTTGCCTTGACTCACAGTGAGAGGAATTACCCCATCCGTGGGGCCAGCTGATCCCCTGGGACAGCCCTAGGGTTGGCTGGGCCTGGGCTGTCCTTTGTGTTTGTGTAGATGACCCTTTATTCACATAATCTAACACCCACAGTCCCTTCTTTGCCAAGGAAATGCCATTCTCCTGCAGTTTCTAAGGGACATGTGCCTGGAAATAGAGCCTGCAAGCCTTCTGCAGTGAGTGCCAGAGCGTTCACACAGCATCAGCAACACATTTCAACCTACCTCTGCATAGGGACATCTATCAAACAGCCAGATATGCTGAAGAAAATCTTCTCTTGACACTGCCTCCTCTTCCTTGTGATGAAGACTTTGTAACTTCAGGCCTAAAGCTCTCACGCCATTTGGATGCTCCCTTTGCTGCTTAGGTACTTAATCCAGCCCCAGTGGCTGCAATCAGTGAGACAAACTGTTATCAATCACAGCTGTCATACCAAAGGAGTCTCTGACTCCTTGTACCATAACTAATTTACGACAGACTCGAGGCACTGAATGTCTTTGTGGCAGGGTAGAGAAGGATTCTTGAAAGGGGGAACTTGTCTGAGCTTTAATCATCAGGCAGCAAGACTCAGGGGTGAAGAGAGGCACCAGCCTGAGCCTTCTGTCTCTGTTTGAGATGCAAACCCCAGAGCAGCTCCTGAGACGACCTGGACATCAACAGGCAATCAGGCACAAAGTTCCCTGGGCTCAGCACAGTGCAGCATTTGTGTGCCATGGGGTTTGCAACCCTTTCACTGAAAAACAGTGTTTTCTTCCAGGGCCGAGGCACTGTGCCCTAGAAGCCACTGTGCAGAAAGCAGTTAATATCACCTCAAATGGAATACACCAATTTGCTCGTACTCGGAGCATATTCTTTTTCACTAAAGCCTTTCTGTGGTTTTGGCTGGGCGCCGTCGCCTGCCCCAAGCCCCAGAAGCTGGCAGAACCGGCGCGTACATAGACACACAATTGAAACGTTACCAGCGCGAGGCTGCTGGAGCGGCCCTCGGATGACAGAAAAGTGCTTGTGAATTTATTGGCTAATTAGGAGACAGGCACATTGGAAAGTGATGTGGGAGGTGGCGTCGGTGACTCAATGGGTGGCAGGTTTCCATCTCCCACTGGACTGTCCTCTCCGTACTAGAGGGCGCTGTGCCGACAGAGGAGAAGACAGAAAAAGGCATTGTCCCAGTTCAGGAGGTTCTGGCATGCCTGTATTTTGCTTTGTTTTTCTTTCCGAGGGAGATGTGTTAACCTCCTCCTCCTGAAAGCTTTCCCACTAAATGCTCTGCCTTCTGCACACCTCCCCCCGACACACACCTCTCACAGCAATTTCCACTCCACAGAGTACATTGCACCCCGCATCGCCCTTGTCACTCTGTCCATGAAGGTGCTCAAAACTGGATGTACCTGGTTATGTACCTCCTGATTTATAACTCATGTCTGTTCTCAACCCTGAACATCCCAGCTCTACAGGTCAAGAGGCACTTCCTAGTTTATGAGTGTGCAAATAATATTGGTATGCAACAAGGCAAAACCATTCTCAGCTCACATCTGCAATTTTTGGTTCAGAGAGACAGCTCAAGTGCTCGATGTGTGCTGTAGTCCCCCCAAGAATCTGGTTCCTTGGCCAGGCTACAGCTGTGCAAGAAACCCCACGGTCACAGCACTTCTCTGAATGTTCTCTGGCAGCTCAGAGAGACAGAGTAGATGTGATGCCCACCTTCAAGAAGAAAAAAAGAGGTGATGAACCTCTAAATGATAACTCTTAGAAGTTACAGAGATGGCATTTCTGTCTGGGGATGTTCATCTTTCAAAAGCTTTGGTTGGATTGTGTTTGTTTTTTTCTATTTGGATCAAAACAATTAAAGTTTTAGTTTAAACAGCCCAACCTGGGATGAAAACATGAAGGATTTTACTTTTTCCTAGAAATGTCCATTTTGCAATTTCAGTTGTTGCTGGTGGTCATTTTGTTGCCAGTGGTCATTTTGTTGCCAGAAGACTAATTCTGAGCCTGAAATCTATGCTTCTCACTCTCCAAACACTCCTAGCCATAGGCTGTTAAAAGGAGTAAAGCCATTACAGTGGCAATTCAGCAATGAGCTCCAAGGAAGCTGTGAACAACACAACTTTTCAGTATTAAAGCTGTGAAATTGACCTTGAGAGGAAGGAATGGACTTGCTCACATTAAATCTCTCCGTTAAGTCCTTTCCATGATGCACAAGGCCTTAGACAAATCCAGGAATTAATTCTCTTGGAGGAATCTCTTTGGCAAGTCTCAATACTGGCCAGAACATGCAGAGAGAAAGTCTGGGTTGCTTGTGTTTGCAATTCGAAATACCGTACAGTAAAAGTCCAGGAACGTTTCTAACATTTGTTCCCATTCAATATGTTTATTTAGGCTCTATCCCTACAAACTTTGACGCAGCCTTCCCCGGAGTCGAGGCAGCACTATGACTCGCAAAGGACTGGTAGACAGCGAGGTTTAGTGGCCTGATGGCCTATCAGTCCCTCTTGTGGTTGAACAACATAGACATAAGCTAAATCATTCTTGCTACCTTTAACAGCTTATTTTCTTTAAAAGACACTAGGATAGGTTAGACAGGTGAGATGGTAGGTTTTATGGTAGAAGCAAGGGAGCAATGCTCTATTCAGTCAGCAACTCCAACTTGCCTGTTAGCCTAGCAGTAGCAAAAGCAGCAACTTCCAAGCCTCATTTTTTGTCTCTGAAAGTCCAAGCAAAAAGAATCACAGGGCAGTTAAAAAAAAACAATTATCTAACATGCTAAGGAAAAGAAAGAAGAGTTGATTGATGCATACAACTCCCAGGGACACATAGATCCCACGGATCTCACCAACCTGTGCCTTGAAGGGAAAGTGTCTTTTTTTTGGATGTGACACTGTGCAATGGCCGTCACCAAAACTGGATGCGGACTCTGCACGTGGTCCAATAAGAACTGTTTAGAGATGGGCAATTGCTCTTCTCAAGCTCCTGGCTATGCTGGTGCTGGTACAGCCCGGGATATTGTTGGCCACCCAAATGCTGGTCAGCACAGATTCTCCCCAGTCAGGGAGCCCCCAGTTCCAGATTTCCCCCAGTCCACTCTTTCACAAAGTTTCTGCCCTTACTGGTTTTGCACTGACTAATAACACATGAACATCTACAATATATCTGCCTTCCTCAGTTGGAATGTTTATAAATGTAATTCATCACACAGCTCTCTTTTATTGCCTAAAATAGGCCAAAGCCTCATAGCTTTGACACTTCAACCCCAAATCCACTGCAATTACAATCATTCGTGGGTATCAAAGTTCAGAAGAAATCTGCATAATCAAGCAGAAAGACATGCACACAAGGCATGACAACCTAAAATTTATTTCTCAGGAAATCTTACCTAAAACTCAAACAATGTGCAGTGCCCGGGAAAGAGAGTAACAGAACTATTCTATTCTAGGACACTGGATTTTGGTTAACTGGGTTTTTGGGACATGGTACAGTCTAGAAGAGGATGCATTTGCTTGCAGAGCATGTCTAGTATGTATTACTGCTCAGCAAAGGAGACAGATCTGAAGCATAGGGTATTTTGCAGCTCTTGTTTTTAACAAATTGCTCTCCCTTTGGGCATGTCTCCAACTAGCGTAAGCAGCCAATGACTGTATTGCAGATCTGCAGCAAATGTAGGAGCCTTTGAAGATCTCCTGGTGACAGACTGAGGCTCCATGCATCTTGAGGCAGACCTCAGCCACTGCGGGGTCCGAGGATGAGTGCTTGGTTTCCCACCACACGTCCATGTAATTCACAGGGTAATGGCTCAGAAGTACTTCTGTTTCTGATTTTTTTTCTTTCCTGACTGCAAGGAAATTTGTCTCTCAGCCAAGCCATCTTAGACAGCAAGAGTGGCAGAGGCAGGAAAAAGGCGGATTTGGCATCACGCTTTCGAGACTGTTCATTTTAGGTAGGGCGCAGACATTGGATAACTTTCATGGAGACTTGACATATCATTCTATTTCCTTTTTCTTCCCCTGATTCCAAACACTCCATAGAGAAAGACTGAGGAATCAAGCAATGGCTGATGGGGAAAATGTCTCCTTTCAGAAAGTAAAGGTTGAGGACAGTCCTTTTTCCCCTTCTTTGGTACATTCAGAGCTCTCAGTCTCCCCTAATTATTGCTGATTTAAATTGTACTGAGAGACACACCCTGTGCTGTAAAATACAACCCTCGGGAAGTAGAATAGCAGCCCCTTTCTGACAAGCATCTGGAAGGTAGAAGAGGTTGTGTCAAATTGTGAGCCCTTGAACTGTGCAAGCTGGAATAAATATGTTCAAAAGGATAGTTCTCGGAATGGAAAATCATGGGGAAATTAAAGAAAAAACACTGCTTGGATCTAAACTCTCAGGAAGCTTAAGGGGTTTTCATCAGTACAAATCTGAGTGCTGTGAGATCCTGGGAAAAGTCACCCACCTGGCAAGCCAGGCTTTTTCATTAAATACAATTTGGAAGGGGGGAAACCATCATCTGCAAGGTCATGTAAGGGACTCCTAATTAATGTCAATGGAGAATTTAAAAGAGTAATGTCTCCCAGCCAAGGCACATGATTTGGTTTCACTTCTGACAACTGCAAACTCGTGGAACCTACAGTCAGTTATTTCCACTCTACCTTTCCTCAGTGTCTGCATACACAGAAAGTCACTGTTTGCAGAAGACCTGCCTACAAAGAGCATTGGGGATTGTTTACACTCCCTCTTATGGTCTCTGGAAAGAGATTTGAAATGTCATTCACTTTGCAAATGTGCCTTCTTGAGGAAGGCAATGGTAGAAGGAGAGGTGTCTCTGAAAGATCCAGGATGCGTTTCTGCTCCACTAAAAGCTTCTTTTATGCCCTTGGGCAAGTCACATGGGGTAGTCCTAGAGAAGGACTTGTCTATTATTTTTTTTTTTTACAACAAGGATGGTGAAGCACTGGAACAGGTTACCCAAAGAGGTTGTAGATGCCCCATACCTAGAAACTTTTAAGAGCAGGTTGTATGGGACACTTGATCCAGTTGAAGATTTCCCTGCTCATTGCAGGGGGAGTGGACTAGATGACCTTTAAAGATCCCTCCCAACCCAAACCATTCTACAATTCTATTGCCTTGCAAAACGTGGTGCTGCTGAAGAGATAGAGCTTGCAGGGTGACCCCAACCCATCTGCACCCCATCATATGATGAATAAGGGGAGGAGGGTCAGTCCTGCAAAACAGGAATCATAAGAAACAGTATGCCAAGGAAGAGAGTGCAGGCCAAGGGATAGGAAAGCTGAAGAGCTTTTTTTCAGGAAAAAAAAAAGAAAAGCATAAGCTTCATGACTTCACCGCTATTGGAAGAAGCAGGGGAAGAGTGAATCCAAGATCCAGTTACAAAGTGACTAGTTGTGAAATCTAGACCCTGCAGATATTATGAAATTACCTCATGTAAAACAGAAGTAAAGAGAGAGAAAAAGGAGGTTTACCTTTATATGATAAAATACCCTGAAGAGGGCCAGGGTACCTCTTTTTGAGGAGGGAGGTCATGGGTTCCTTGTTGTATATGACATGGCTTTGAGAAGGTGCAGCAAACTTCTTCCTTCCAGTAACTCTGATCTTGGCCATAACACTTCTCTCTGAAACAGAGGTTGGGAGGAGTCATAATCCTTTTTCCACCAAATACAAACTAAAGACAAGGTAGAGATATTGCTACTGAAGACCTAATAGTCCTTCATGTCCTTTTGTCCCACCACAAAATGACAACAACCATACTGCGCAGAGTGCTGTTTCTTCCTTCCATGAGCTTGTGAAATACTCAGGTATCATAAGGAATATATACTGAAAGAATATAACCTGTCTTTTGCAGAAGAAACTGGACTTTAAGGACATGAGATCTGGGTTGAAGAGACAAGCACCAGGATAGAGAAAAAAACAACCCTTAGAGTAATGTTTGTTTAGGTAAGAATAGGTATAAATCACTCAGTCATTTTAGGCAGAGAATTACCAGCAAGTTTCCAGCCACTGAGACAAGAAGGCTCTGAAGCAACGTTTTAAGCAGGAGAGAAGGGTCAAAACACTCACGGAGTTGTAATAGGGCTGGATCATTTCACTGCCATGTAACCCAGCATCCCTCAACCACAGGGACCTCAGCCCAATGACCCCAGAGGATTTTTCAGTTCTGATTTACAAGGATGAGACCATGTGAGGAATTGAGACTGATCAATTCTTTGGCCCAGGACCATTCCTTGTTTTAACCCAAACTTTGTCTGGAACTGGAGTGGAAAGGGCCAAATGAAGATATTAAACACAGCTGTCCTGGCATGCTTGTCCCAGATGAAAGTTGGTGTTGCCAAAAAGTTTCTTAGCCATCCTGTTTCCAAGTACAGGCACATCCTCTGACAGGTAGCTGAGCTTTGGGGTGGCAGACCTACCAGAACTGTAATATTATTGAAATGCATTGATTCCTGTTGTGTAACCATGCATAGAAAGCTTTTCATAAGAAATCTGGAAAGAAAAGAAACCCAGAAGCTGAGAATACAGTTTCTCCCACATTCTTCCTAGAAGTCTGGAGAAGCCTCAGTCTGTCAATGACATGGGTGTCAGGTGACCAGTCATAGGGATTGTACTTTCATCTTTATAGTGTAGAGCAGTGGGAAATTTACAGTAAATACTTCAGCTGAAACAAAACAGAGGTGATTCTCCACAATTCTTCTCAGTTACTTAATAAGAGATCGATTTTCAAATGTTCCCTATGTGGTATTTACCTCTAGATTGAAGGTAGCTGTGTTATCTTCAAATGACTGTTTGCATTTTCTTTGGGAAAACCTAGGAAGAAAACGCAGTACTTCACTTGTGTCTCAATAAAACCAGGGTAAAATATCACATGGACAAAGCAACAATTCTCTCTTAATCTCATTACTATTCTGGCATATCAAAGGGTTGCTACACAAGAGATCCCAAAATTTCACAAGTAAAACCACCAAATTTTACAATCACTTCTCACCTACACAGGCTAATATGGAATCTTCACAAGAGGGCTCTGTTCTCTTCTTCTATTTAGAGAAAACAGATGGCAGCCTGTTACTCAGTTTAGCTCTCAGCATTTAAACTAAAGCTGAAACAAAACTGAAGAAAAAGGTCCCCTCCACGCAAAGGCTTAGTTGAAGCATTATTAGACTGTGAAACTAATTGCCACATGTTGCAAAGGGCAAGAATATAGAGATAGATACAAACAATGAGCTAGATGCTGGATATGAGTGAAAAGAATATCAAGACTGGATGGAGATGCAAGGTTTTAAATTGCCTGTTTAGAAGAGTTCTGCAAAGAGCCTACGTCTCAGAAGCCATGCTACATCAATATTATTAATTTATTAACTTACAAATTAACTAGCACCACCCCTGTTGGGAGATTTTCTGTATTGTTATTTGCAGTGTTTGCTTTGGACCGCCAGTGCAAAGCAAGCCCTGCACCAGTGCGCAACATGCAGTGGAGGCTGGGACCAATCTATAACCATCATTCTACGATTCTGTGATGGGAAAACTCAGTGATCATCATCTCCAAGGAGCATGTGATGAAGGTAGCGTCGGGCTCCCAGGCCCCAGCACTGGCATCCCTGAAAATGTTATTAGTTTTGGCTTATTAACTTCACATTCATGACTTTCCAAGTTCTCCTGCCCACCTTTTGCTCCAGGGACAGCCCCACCCTGGTGATGGCTTTTACTGCCACCTGGCCCAGCAAGTGACAGAGTAAGTGAGAATCCAAGAGGGAGGAAACGCTGGAGCTGAAGACATTTGCCTCAACCAGAGCAGACAGTGCTGACTCAAGAACCTGTGAGCTTATGCTGACAGGAGCCAAGGCTGGATGCCCTTGTAGCACTTCTAAGCCCAGCCCAAGGCATTAAAGAACCCAGAGGAGGGAGGGGAAAAAAAAAAAAAAAAAGAAAAAAAACAGTGAGGGGAAACAGGTCCCTACTCAGTATGAACAAATATAGTTCAAGCGTGACATGCTAGGAGGAAGCTACTTCGTGCTCCCATCCCTATAGCATCATCTCTGCCCCAACAGGCTAGTTAGCAGTTCCTCCTGAGAATTGCAGATGCTTAACAGAACTTGAGAAACATCCAATCCTGGGATGGGCAACAGCATTGAGGGATCCATCTCAACACAGAAATCAGAAACCTTTCCGCCCTACAAGGAAAGAGGGGCAGCCAGCAGGAGCAAGAAGCTTTCTCTCCTGTGTGCCACATTTGGTTAAAGAAAATGCTTTGTATTCATTCTGTGATATTCACCTCACCTGACTTTCAACTTCCATGTCAGTCATTCAACCTAAACTCACAGCTTGTGCTCCCTCTGTCAGGAGAGTGTATCTGTCAGGAGAGTAATGTTCATCCCATCCCAAGATGGATGTGCAGGTTGTTTGAGAAAGAAATCTCTCAGAAGTATGGCTCTGTCTCCAGTGATGAGGGCAGTCCATGCAACCAATTTATTCCAATACATCTAACAAACATTACTGCCTCTCCCCTGGCAAAACTTGTCTGTCTTATATCCTTCAGATCAACATGGAAATCCCAGAATATTACTTGTTTAGACTAGACAACTCACAAATATTTGATTTAGATCAAGTAGGAATGATGGAACCCATCAAAAAGACCAACTTTCATCTCCACATGAGTAATGATAGCCTTTAAAGTTAATGAGGTATTCTGACAAAAAGAAAGGAATTGTTAGGTCAGATGTGCTTCCCCACAATATCTCTAGGACACAAAAACTAAAAAGACAGTTAAATTTCTGTCATTTGATGTAATATCTAGCAAAAATCAAAAGTCATAATTATATAAGAAAAAAAAGGAAACACTTCATTGAAAAAGTTGATTCCAACTTTTGTGACATCAGTACTTCAAGAAATTGGTTTTATACAGTATTTAAGATAGAAGTGCATTTTCTGAGAAGAAAGCCTGCCACAGTATTTCTGAGTAACTCTAGTATGCATAAATCCAGACAAGACATCAACCTCAGCGTCACTTCCCTGCAGAAAGAGCTCCTTGCCTACTTCTACCTGTCAAACCCTTGTCATTAGCATTCTCACCATTTCAGCTGAAGCAGTATTGCATGCCCAACACAAAGATCAAAGGCTAAAGCAAAGCTGAAATGTTCATTCTCTTTACCATTGCCTGGAACATCATCTTCCAGGTTGTCCTTGCAGTGATGGTCTTCTCATTGCATGTTGAGAGCAACATGACTTTTGCCATTAATGGGGTCTGCATCACATCCCTGCTTGAAAAACTTCAGTTTTCTTTTGAGATTATATAGGTCAGGAGCCTACAGATTTCTTAATACCTCTACAGCTAAGAGAACTGAATCTTATCCTGCAAGTCTGTTATTTAAGTTAGCCTGGAACAGATTAAAACAACCTTCCCCCATTTAGTACAAGTTCATCAATGAGCAATATGGCTTTGTTGCATTTCTGGACCTTCCCCAAGCAACAGTTCAGTATAAGGATCACTTACTCCAAAACATCCCTGTTTTTGATTTTGTGGGGGAAAGGATTGACTGATATTTACAAAACCAAACCAAGCCCGTTTTTTCCCATTCTGCTTTCCACAGGCCCAGTGGTTCTGCTAAAATAGCCATCCTTACAATACCCTGCTCTTCTACTTTTGATCTCAGCTGGAGCCAGAAAACACCAAAGAAGCCACAAAACAGGATGGGGGAGGGAGGAAGGGGGAAGACTGAGCAAAGAAAGTTAATTGAACTTTTCTGAACCACAGAAAATGTTCATGGAATGATCTCATTTTATGGGTCTATAATCTATGTGCCAGTCCCTCAATCATCTTTAAGGGCTGAAATACATCAACAATTTTGCTTGGAATTTGGCAAAGAAGGAAAGGGATCATGAAGTAGTGGGAGAAAGATACCTTTCATGCATTCAGAGCTGTAGAAACTTCAAGGATCAAAGCACCATCCAAGAGGTGCTCCATCAGTGGTCTACTGAGCTACTTCTGACACTGCCAGCAGTCTCAAAGAATAGGTACTTCCATCTTACTAAAGAAATCCAGGATTATTTTAAACATGCTTTTTCTATAGACAAGGTGGATTTAAAAATTTTCCAGCTCCTCCCTCCATTAACTGCTTTCTGGATGTCCCATGTTCAGCATGTCTTTTAAGTCTGGATCTAAAGTCATATCAGGGCTTACCAAGTGTTGAGGTGCTTCAGAACAAAGATTTCAGCTCATACTCATTTTCAGCATCTGCTGAGCATGCAACGTTTGCCTTGGAGTCTATGAAGCAGGATAGACTTTCAAGGTTGTAGGATAACTGACCATTGCCGATGCCAGCTGCCGCAGCAAACAGGACTTTTATTAATGTTGGAGCATAAGCTGCAATAGGTGGTACAGAAGCAGGTACCTCATCTGGAAGGAAAAGCCATGGGACCCACACTGTGTTCTGCAGGAGAGTACTAGGAGAGCCGGAGGAGGCACACTAAAGAAGCCGCTCTTGGAATTGTATGGTACAGGGATGTATCAAGAGACAGCATGGGTAAAATTCCAACTAACCGTCCTATATTCAGCTCATCCTTCAGAAGCCATAAATCTAGACAAATTCAATCAGCTTCCCATCTAGATCACAGCAGATTATTCTCAATTTGGCCTTGCAAACTGCCATTGAGTGCTGACCAAACCCACCCTGAATATCGTGCAGCAGTATTTGCTTAGAGAATCTTCTTCAGCTTAGCATGATGTAAAAAAATCCTGCCAAGGGGAACCCCAGCTGTGTATCTTCTCAATGACTGTTTACTGCGTAAGTCCTGAGCCTCATTCCTTGACTTGCCATTGAGAAAACAAAAAGAGAAAAAGGGAAAAGAAAAATGGGTCTTACAAGCCAGCAACGGCGGCAAGAAAAATGGAGTGATCGTCATTGATTTTTCACAGTTGTTACTCAAAGGCCAGGATTACAAGTTCACGGGGAGGCCACTGGCAGTAACCCCAGTCTGCAGTTAATGTGTTCCATCCAGAAACTCCTTTGCAAAAGCCATCCAGTTCCTAGGAATCTCAGTGATAAGTTGAAGCTACCCAGCAGATAATGAAAAAAATATGTTCAAAATACAATGCACCTGTCCGATTACACAAAGGAATTACCAAAAGGAAAGGGATGCAAAATGTATGTGTACATAACCACTTACTGGATCAAATCCTCCTAACCCATAAAGTTATCTCTCTGACCTTGGCATCATTGGCCTTTCAGGAAAGAATTAGGGTCCTTTCTGTTGCGATTACTCCGCCACCAGGAGTAAAGAGATGCTTTCATCTGGAATGTAGGAGGAGCTGAGATGACAGCTGTTGTGTTTTTTTCCCCCTCCAGTGGATGGTGCTGAAATCAAAGTTTAGTTTTTCAATTGCACTCATCACCCAAAAATGTGCATGCTTTGTATTAGAATTATCTCAAACATTTGCACCAGGAAACGCTGGGGGGGCGGGAAAGCAAAAGTAAAAAGAATTTCCAGTGGCCTGCTTTGGAAAGCCACAGAATAAGATTTCCACCAATTGTCTGCTGTAACTCCCTGGTTTAAATAAAAAAAAAAAATAATCAGAGAACCAAGCACACCTGTCAGATCACCCCACCATCTCTCAGCTAATGTGGATTCCTGCCCCTAATTATGTTGTCCATTTTAGTATTAAAAGCTGCAGCCAATGCGGCTTACACACACACACACACCACCTGCTTCTTCCCTCCTTCCCCTCCCCGCCCCCCCACC
>VXAK01012048.1:5229-15451 GCA_013399435.1 Arenaria interpres
ATCTCTGGGTTTCCAGTGACTCACTGGGGACACTTTAGCGTGGAGCTGCTACGGGGAACGAATATGAGAAGGTGCTTGTAATCCCTGCAGGCTTCGGTGTCGGCATCCCGGAGCACAGTGTGTGCCTGGACCTCAGCCCCCACCAGCCCTCCATCTTAGATGTGAGCTAGTGAAGCCACCACCGGAGAGGAGACCAGCATGGTTCTCCAGGCTGCATCCAGCCTTGTTGGAAGCTCAGCTCCCGTGGCGTGGCTCGGCCCGAGCTGTCTTTTCACAGAATCACGGAAAGATACGGGGTTGGAAGGGACCTCTGGAGATCATCCAGTCCAACCCCCTGCCAGAGCAGGGCCACCCAGAGCAGGTCCCACAGGAACGTGTCCAGGTGGGGTTTGAATGTCTCCAGAGAAGGAGACTCCACCACCTCCCTGGGCAGCCTCTTCCAGGGCTCTGCCACCCTCACAGGAAAGAAGTTCCTCCTCATGTTTAGATGGAACTTCTTATATTGAATTTTGTGCCCATTTCCTCTTGTCCTGTCCCTGGGCACCACTGAAAAAAGACTGGCCCCATCCTCCTGACACCCACCCTTGAAGTATTTATAGGTGTTGATCAGATCCCCCTCAGCCTTCTGTTCTCCAGACTAAAAAGACCCAAGTCCCTCAGCCTTTCCTCACAACAGAGATGCTCCAGGCCCCTCACCATCTTTGTAGCCCTCTGCTGTCCCCTCTCCAGCAGTTCCCTGTCCTTCTGGAACTGGGGAGCCCAGTTTAGTACGTGTGTGAGATGCGCAAGGGGCTTGGATTTCTTGTGGAGGGGGGGAAATACCTCGGGGAGGTGGCATAGCCTGATGTCCCCGACTGAGCAGACCTGGGGCTGCCTGGGCAGTGATGCTCTGGTGCCGGGGATTTGAGGTTTAGCTTCTTGCAGCCACCTTAACCAGAGCGTGCAGGCTGCCTGCGGTGCTTCAGCAAGCCCAGCTCCAAACTTTAGGGATCCTTTTTAACCTGCGAAGATGCGAGATTCCATCCCGAGCGGAAAAGAATCAGGTGTCCAGTAATAATACGTGCAAGGGGAGCTCACCTTCTCCTTGCCACGGCACGGGGAAGTTGCCAGCTCAGCCCGGCAGCCTTCATCGAGTAGCGGTACGTGGTCTTTCCCTTCCACCCGAACTCAGGTGGGGAACTAATTAATTGTGGGAATGAATGAATTCCCAAAGAGGTCTCTCATCACACACACACACGCGTGTGCGTCCCTGTGCCCGGTCTGTCTAGTCTGGAGGGAGTCCTGCTGACGGAGCAGCCCAGCTTTTGACTGTCTAGCAAAGCACCTCCAGATATTTAATTGACAGAGCAATTAGTTTAACTGGTACCAGGGGAGAAGGAAATATTTCCTGCATAACCAGTAGCCGCCGTCTCAGCGTCGTGTAACCATTTCTTGTGCCAGAGCATCAGCTTTAAGGCTATTAAATGTGTGAACTTGGTAATTACGCGTTTATGGCTACCGTGTGAGCAAATGTCGTGGTGTGTTATAAATAGCAGAGGGGCAGATCCTGGTTTTGGCTGTGCTGGTGTCAGACTGGCTTTGCTTGAGCTGAGATGATCTGGATTTGCCCCTTGAGAATTCATGATGTTCCTGAGCATCCTGTGGACCGGCTTGAAATGTCCAAGCGGTTGCTCCCCGGCTCTGTCACCCCCAGGATACTCCCAGCCTTCCCACAACCTTACCGAAATGTCACCGCCGTTGTGCTTTGGGAGCAAGGGATGATGTCCCCCCGCCTGGCCGGGACATCCCTTCCCTGCTCCCAGATGGACCAGGAGCCAGCGGCAGCGACGGGGAGAGGCTGGGGGCGCAGGGGGCGAGAGGGGAGGGGGCTTTCCTTCGGGTCCTTCCCGGGTCCGTACTGCTGTGAGACTGCAGAAGCCTTCCTTTGAAACCCAACCGAGGTTTGCCTGGGTCCGATTTCAAACGAAACAAGATCTACCACGATAATTTACGACTCTGTCTGGAACAGAGATTCTTTGTTAGGAAATATTTGCATTGAAGAGGTTAAAGTTATTTATTAGGAACTGGTGAAAGGCAAGTTTTCTTCCTTGGCTTGATTCTTGATTTAAAACCCTGTTGTTGTGGAAGGGGGTTTTTTAATTTTTTATTTTTTTTTTATTATTTTCTCCGTGTGAAGAAAATGACCTTTCTTGGGCAGGAGGGAAGGGGACTGGCGAGAAGGGAGAGAACACAGCTCGCTTGTGAAATGGCTCTTGGCTAACACAAACCCATCTGAAGGATGTTTATGTGCTTGTTACATTTAATCTCGGGTTCTGGCAAGTCACAGCTTTCCCTTTGAGAAGTACTTGGAGGTCCTGACCGTGATCGTTAAAGATCCATTTTGGTCTCTTTTCACAACAACCTCGAGTGCTTAAAGGAGCCTGTGCTCCCCTGGCTTGAATCTTTCAGGGGAAATTCAGCGAGGTAATGTGGTTTTTCCACCGTTCTTTAAGCAAACAGAAGTCAAGCAGCATCGGGACCATAGGTTATCGCTCGTGCTTGCTGTTAAAACATTTGCTGTTAAGCCCAGTTGGATGCATTTTATCCGTATGGCAGCAGTGGGGATGTGGCTGGCATTTATCGGCCGGGAATATATCCAGGGGGATCTCAGGGAGGTGGGGATGTTTTGGCCTGCACAGCTCCGAGGTACTCTGTGCTCTGGATGGTCGGGTTTGGAAGGGGTGGGAAGATGCAGAAGGGCTGAAACCTGGAAGGACGCAGCTCCATCGCGTTGCCGAGAGAGAGAGAGTTGTCTGGGAATGGAGCTGCTGGAGCCAAACCAAACAGTGCGGGGAGAGGCAGGAAGGAAAGAAAGAAAGAAAGAAGACAAAAATACCCAACCTCAGAGCAAAGCTGGCTTTGGCCTGCCTGCCTAAGAAGGCAAACAAGAGAGCCTGTTTTTAATCAACTTCCATTAGCAGCATCCCCAAGCTTGCGCACCCTTGGGATCCGACGCCGTGAAGTTTTTGCCTGCTTTTTCGAGTTCTGAAGCATATTGGCATTTTTGTGTGACGTCTTCGTTTGTTTCCCAAAATAAATGTGAGGGTTATCAACCAACTCCTCCTTTTCCCAGAAAAATCAACCCAAAATAACCGATCTACCCCAAATAACCAAGCTACTGGCTTTAGGAGTTTAGTTGTTGATTTTGTGACTGTGTCTATGTGTGCGTTTACTCCTGGATAAAGGGTGCTTACGTGTTTTTAGCATACAGATGAAGCAAGTGAGAGGGTGGGCAGAGCAGGGGAGGTGGCAGAATTGCTGAGATTTCTGCTTAGCTTGAGACGGGAAGGTGCTCCAGGGCTCAGAGATGGTGGTTGGGGTGCCCCACCTAGAGCACTGGGTCCAGCTCTGGAGTCCTCAGCACAGGAAGGACATGGACCTGTTGGAACGGGGCCAGAGGAGGCCACGGAGATGCTCCGAGGGCTGGAGCCCCTCTGCTGTGAGGACAGGCTGAGAGAGTTGGGGGGGTTCAGCCTGGAGAAGAGAAGGCTCCAGGGAGACCTTAGAGCCCCTTCCAGTCCCTCAAGGGGCTCCAGGAGAGATGGGGAGGAGCTGGACTTTGTCAGGAAGTGCAGTGACAGGACAAGGGGTAACGGTTTTAAACTGAAAGAGGGGAGATTTAGATGAGATATTAGGAAGAAATTCTTTGCTGCGAGGGTGGTGAGAGCCTGGCCCAGGTTGCCCAGAGAAGCTGTGGCTGCCCCATCCCTGGAGGGGTTCAAGGCCAGGCTGGATGGGGCTTGGAGCAACCTGGTCTGGTGGGAGGGGTCCCTGCCCAGGGCAGGGGTTTGGAACTGAATGGTCTTTAAGGTCCCTTCCAACCCGAACCATTCTATGATTCAGTGACAGAAAATGGTCTCATGCTGGCAGGGAGTGATGGAGAACTGGGGGAGAGAGTGCTGTTCCCCATCCTCCTGTTGGTGCACTGCGTGGCCCTGAGCAAGCTGCTTTTCTCTGGATTGCAATTTCCCTGTAGGAGACTGGGAACTGATGAGGCTTGATTCGTTCATCCCCTTGCAGATGCGGGTCTGTTGCTTTGCAGCCATGGGAGATGCTTTTGGTCAGTGAACGGAGAGGACTTGGATTTATTCAGAGAACAAATGCCCAGCAATGTGATATCACGGTTTATAAATCTCCCAGCCGCATGGTGGGATCACCTGTGCCAAAGGAGGAGGCTCTGCTTCCCCACAGAGCCCCACACAGAGCCAGAGCCCCTCTGGTCCTGATGAATGGTATTTACACGTCACCAGGCTTGCATGTGGCCTTCTCAGTTGTCCCATCTCCTTGCTCGGGGACCTGAGCCTGGTGACTCTCCTCCTTCTGCTCTGCAGGGATCCCATGGTGTTTCTACATTAGGAAAGGGCTTATTTTGGCAGCGTGAATGTGAGTCTGGATGGGGGAGGGAGGAGGGCTTCATGTGAGCATCTGAGGGAAGAGGGTGGCGTGGTGGCTGAGCCAAAATGCGGTCCCGTCAGGAGCTTAGTGGAAAGGAGGTGGCCAGCAGGACATACAAGGAACGTGATGGCTGAGAAGGTCAACCAATACCAGGGGGTCCTTGCAGATGGAGATGTTATGCCCCCACAGGATCAGTGTAAGACTAGGGTGGTGACACTGAGCACCCAGAAGTGATGCTGCGGTGGATGAGCTATTCTGACTGAGAGAGAATGTAGCCAATACAGCCATAAAGAGAAATTTCACCTCACCTCGGACAGACCAGGTAAATATTACAGAAGGGCATGATGCTGATGCTAGGTTTTGATACTATAAGCAGTGCTTCTGAGAGCAACAAGTCTCGGGGAGCTCTTGATTTAGCCCAAGGAATATACAGATGCAAGGAGGAGGCACTTGGCGGTAGAGACAATCAAGCTTTCAGATTTCACGGCTGAGACTTCCTCCCCCCGTCCTCTCCGCTGAAGCCTTTGCTTCAAGGATGAAAAAGAAAAGATGTCAAAAGAGTCAAAAAAGGCTTGGAGATATCTAGGCTCTGGGTATTAGGAGTCCGTGATAAATTTGACTACCAGGAAGGCTTTTTCAAAAGAATAAAAATAGCTAGCATAGTTAAACAGCAGATTAAAGAATATTATTAGAAGTAAAAAGGTACCCTGCAAAAAGCATAAGTCATGTCCCAAGGGGGAAAACAGAAAGGATCATAAATGCCGGGGTGTTAAATGTGAAATCAGAAGACATGCTTAAAAAAAGATTTTTGAAGGATGGCTTGTAAAAGGCTAGAAGCTTCTGCTGTAGACTTTTGCAAACAGGTTGAAAGAAGGAAGCTTGTTAGGAAGCCTTAGGCCCTCTGGCTGAAAAGTGAGGGCTCAAGGAGGATAAGGCAATATCAGAAAAGCTAAGTCTCTTCCCTCCAACACTGGAAACTCCACCTACTTAACTATATATTCAATAGAAGGTACTCTAAAGCAGCAATTACTGGGGGTGAGAGAGACGCTGGAGTCATTGGGGATAGTCTTAAGTCAACTTGCTACTCAGCAATGATTAAGGGATGAGAATGTTGACAATGGCTAGGAAAGAATCACAGAGCCTTCATGGTTGGAAGGGACCTTTGAGATCAGCGAGTCCAACCACAAGAAAAAAACCCAAAACCCACAAACAGACACAACCCAACAATCTGGGGCACTAGAGCGTGCCCTGAGGTGCCACATCTACACGTTTCTGACATCCCTCCAGGGATGGTGACTCCACCACCTCCCTGGGCAGGCTGTTCCAGTGCCTGACCACCCTCTCAGGAAAGTCATTCTTCCTCAGATCTAATCTAAACCTCCCCTGCCCCAATTTCAAATCATTTCCTCTGGTCCTCTCAAGAAGTCGAGAGTGAAACAAAAATCCTAATCTGGCAACCATCTCAAATGACACTGCTCTGGTATCTGGAGTATTTTGCTTAGGTCTAGATATTTAAAAAAAAAAAAAAGAAAATGCAAAAAAGGTATCTGTGTTTCCTGTTGTTGAACAGAAATTTAATAGGGGAGGACCTTAAGGTTTGGGGAGGAAAAAAAAAAGGAAGATGCAGGAATTAGTGAATAGTTTCAAAGATCAGTGAGGAACTTCTTAGTTCTTTCTGACAATACAAGAGCTGGAGCAGGATCTGAGTTACTGGACAGCAAGTTTAGGACAAATGAAAGGAAATAAGAAGAAACAACAGAATTGCGCAATTCACTGTTAAAGGACATTGTGGAGGCCGGAGGGACTGTCCTGCTCAAAAAGCAATTAGGCAAATTCCGAGGAGGTGGGTTGATGCAGAGGTAGTAAGGATCGTGTGGGCATGGGGGACAGACCCTTCCCAAACCGCTGGTGGCCATGGTGGGTGCTCCTGGGCCATGTATGGGTACTCCCCTGCTGCCCGTGGAGGTGGCTGAGGTTGCAGTTGGGATGAGGCACCTTTATCCGACCGGGAGCAGCCTCTGGATGCCCCTGGGCTGCTGCCCAGCTGTGCTGGCTGCTAGCCCCGCTCCGGGGAACAGTCCGGCAGCCTGGTCTGTCCCCACTGTCCCCAAGGCCACAGCTGCCTATCTGGGCAGAGCCAAGGGCAGGTCAGGGATGCCCATCCCCTGCCACCTCTCCCCAGGCACTGGGCAGTCCCCACGGCCGTGGTGGAGCAATTCCCCCTTCCTCACATGGCATCGGGTCTCCGGTGGGAAGCAAGCACCGGCACGGTCCCTCCGAGAATATTATTGACACCTGCCCTGGAGGGAGGTGTTGGGGGCTGTGCTGTTTGCTGCACAGATGTTGTGTTAAGCTCAGGATTGGATGGGGGAAATATTTGGTAGGAGCCAGGCAGGACCTCCTTGAGGCTTGTTGTACCGAGGTGCCCAGCTGGTGGGTCCCCGTGTCCCCGTGCAAGTCCCCCTCTGCCCCACAGCGATGCGGTGCCTGCGTCTCTCCGTGTGTGTCTGTGCTTTTTGGTTTGCTTGCTCTCAAATGACTGGAAATTCAGCTTGTTAAATAGAAAGCAAAGACTTCTGTGCCTGTCTCCCTGCGTCCGTGTGCCGTATCTCCTACCCTGGGCTTAATTCCGGCGTCGGCACTCGGAGCCTGATCTTAAAGTGAGCATCCTCCTCCAGAACGTGTCTAAATAAAGCAGAAGTCGAGTGCCAGCATATGGTTCCTTTCCAAACGCCGTGTTGGTCCTGCTGGAGAAAATGGTTATTTTTGTAGGGCTAACATTTCAGGGGGCAGGATTAGAAAAATAGAAATGGACGTCCAAATCGAAAGAACTGGGCCACCTTTTGGAATGACTAAGTAACTCCACTTGATAAATGGAATTATACCGAGCGGGGAATAAATCAGCCCAGAACTTGGCTCAGGGTTGGTTGCTGGAGCCCTGACAACAATAACAGGTAGGCTGGGATCGTATGGGGGGAAAAGCCAGGATTGTGCTTTTCCCTGCTGTTACCAAACGTGCGGTGCCTATTTTTATTGGGTACCTTCCTGGCTTACGTACGACGGGCTGAGAGCTCTTGTCGCCGTGTGGTGCCCCCGCTTCCTTACGCAGACCCACTCATCCACGTGGGCAAGGTCTTGGCTGATCCTGGTGGCTTGGCTTGCCGTGTTTCCTGCGAGGCTTGGACGGGGCCGGTCAAACTCTGGAGAGGGTCCCGGTGTTTCTGAGTGTATTGCACCCTCTTGCTGGGGGCTTTCCAAGTCCCCTCCTTGCTGGGCTCCCCCAGGAGAACCATCCCTGCGGTTTCCTTGTGCTTTAGCCTCAGGGGAGCAGGAGGGGTGGTGGCCCTCCCTGGGTGAGCTGGACCATCTGAGCGGGAGGCAGGCTGAAGAGGACGGCTGCTGCCACCACGGGGGTCCCTGGCGCACCTTGGGCAAGGGCAGGATTCCCAATGGAAACCACTAGGGCCGGGAGGTCTCGTTGGCTTTCAGCCTGCGGCCATTCCTGCAAGATCTGGTCATGCTCCTCTGACAGGGCCATCAGGCTTTTTTTTTTCCCTTTTTCCTGGATCCTGCCCATCCTTAAGCCTTCTGGGACCTGATGCCTCTAACGTGCTACCGTGTCCTCTGTGAACATCCTACGTGTGCATTCAAGCAAAGCATCAGACACCTCTTCTGAGACAGAAGCAAGTCAGTCTCAAGACAGTAATGAAGGAGAGATCATAAAACTGTAGAATAGTTTGGGTTAGAAGGGACCTTTAAAAGCCATCTAGTCCAACGCCCCTGCAATGAGCAGGGACATCTTCGACTTGATCAGGTCGCTCAGAGCCCCGTCCAACCTGACCTTGAATGTTCCCAGGGATGGGGCAGCCACCACCTCTCTGGGTAACCTGTGCCTGTGCTTCACCACCCCCCCATGGAAAAATTTTATTCCTTGTATTTAATCTTCCCTCTTTTAGTTTAAAACCATTATCCCTTCTTCCATCGCTACAGGCCCTGCTAAAATGTCTGTCCCCATCTTTCTTCCAAGCCCCTTCTAACTACTGAAAGGCTGCTATAGGGTCTCCCCAGAGCGGAGCAGAGGGGCAGAATCCCCCCCGGCCCTGCTGGCCACGCTGCTGGGGATGCAGCCCAGGATGTGGGGGGCTTTCTGGGCGGCCAGTTCACGTTGCCGGCTCATGTTGAGCTTCTCATCCACCAACACCCCCAAGTCCTTCTCCTCAGGGCTGCTCTCAACCCCTTCATCCCCCCAGTCTGTGCTGATACTGGGGGTTGTCCTAACCCAGCAGCAGGACCTTGCACTAGGCCTTGTTGAACCTCACAAGGTTCATACGCGCCTGCTTCTCAAGCTTTTCCAGGCCCCTCTGGATGACATCCTGTCACTCAGACATGTGAACTGCACCACCCAGCTTGGTGTCATCCACAAAACTGCTGAGGGTGCCCTCGATCCCACTGTCTATGTCATTGATGAAGATATTAAACAGTACTGGTCCCAGTACAGACCCCCAAGGAACACCACTTGTCATTGTCCATCTGGACATGGAGCTGTTGACCACTACCCTCTGGATGCAACCATCCAGCCAATTCCTCATGCACTGAACAGTCCACCCATCAAATCCATATCTGTCTGATTTAGAGAGGAGGATGTTGTGGGGGACTGTGTCAAAGGCCTTACAGAAGTCCAGATAGATGACATCTGCAGCTCTTCCCTTGTCCACTGATGTAGTCACTCCATCAGAGAAGGCCACTAGGCTGGCCAGGACTTGCCCTTGGTGAAGCCATGCTGGCTGTCTCAGATCACCACTGTCCTCCGTGTGCCATATACAGCTTCTAGGAGGATCCGTTCCGTGACCTTCCCAGGCACAGAGGTGAGACCGTGCTGGACCTGAGGGACGTAAGGAAAACCTACCAGCCAGTGAGCTGGCTTCGTTGGGCTCACTGCAGACCAGGAACTATGTACCAAGCTCCTCCTGGGCTGCTCCACCTCATTCCCTGCACGTCCACAGGGCTTTGTGAAAAAGGAGGGCAGGACTCAGGACCTTTGGGGACTATTTCCTTGCATCTCCTGTGGTTGCGTCCCTATGACGCACCAGTTCTGGGTCGTTAAAGCAGTCTGTCCGGCCCGCAGAAAGCTGCCTCTTTCGGCCCCGTTCCTCAAAATAGAAATCGGGTTGACATAATGTTTATCTCAGCCTTCCCCAAGTACATTTTGTTTTGGGAGGCTCTGGCATGTTAGCGTTCCCAGCTGAGTAAAACCTGCCCCCAGGAAGCAGGGCTGAGCCCTTCACCGCGCGCCCCATCCGTCGCACCATGTTCTGCTCTTCTTGCTGTCGTCCCGAAGCGAACGAACTTCACAGAAAGCTGGAACTCTACTTAACGTGGGTTAAGCAGCCTGCCTTCTGCTCCCCGGTCTTCCCTGCGCTCGCCCCTCTGATTTACAGCCCAGCGACTGCTCCTCTCCCCGGCCCCAGCAGATTCACATTTTCCATCTCGTTATCTATCTCCCTCGGCCTGACGCCTGCTCGAGTGGGACGGCACGTCCGACCCGGCCTCCTTCGCAGCTTGTAAAGTACATCGCAGTTCTCAAAGCAAGTCTTGTTTGTTTTGTTTTTTTTTTCTTTTTTACCGTCTCCCTCTGCTTGTCGACGGCACTGATCTGAAAGGAGCTCCCACAGCTGTGTCCTGGCCACCACTAGCTTTGGGCAAGCGCTCCCCTAGAATCATGGAATGGTTCAGGTTGGAAGGGACCTTAAAGACCATCCAGTTCCAACCCCCTGCCCTGGGCAGGGAC
>VXAK01012048.1:21964-47860 GCA_013399435.1 Arenaria interpres
AAGGTCCCTTCCAACCTCAACCATTCTGTGATTCTGTGATGATTCTAAGACACCCAGGAGCTCGGCATTGCCATGCAACTGGGCTACTTGTGCGCGTAGCTCTGCTCGCCGCTCACTGCAGCCACGTCCTAGCCCAGCAGCAGCGCGTGGGGAGCTGGCGGTGGGGCAGCACGGTGCCTGGCTATTTAAGCCTTTCATGGCTGCTCACAGCATCCCAGAGGGAGGGAGGCGATTTCAGAAACAGCTCCAGATCCCAGAGCTCACAGGCGTCTCAGGAGGTGCTTATGAGACCAGGTCTGAGCTCAGCCGACAGAGGTCCATCCTTATGGGCACTGTGGTGCCGAGGAAGCGTGCAGGGCTTTGAATAGCTCTTGGAAATTTGTAGTCCTGTTGGTTTCTAAAAGCAATTCTTCTGGTGCGTTTAATACCATGGGCACATGGAGAGCTCAAGAGGCCTAAGGGAAGAGGGAGGATTACTCTTTAGATACAGGCTCAGCAGAGCGGCGTCCTGATCTAACAGGACCAGACACCTGGTTCACTTCTGCCTAGAGGACTTGGAGGCAGTCTGCCACACTCACCCCTGCCAGCTCAGCCAGGACTCCAGGCTGTGAAAAACCATGAATTATGTGCCGAAAACAGTTTTGAGACTAAGCAAAGAATGCATCTTGGTTCTTTTTCCTTGTTCTCAGATACAGCTTGTATCCCATTGGGTACAACTAGGTCGATAATATCAAGCACTTTTCTGTACACAGGAGGTCTAGAAACATGTTTTCTTTCCTGAGCAGAAATTGAGAGTCTTGGCAAAGCCAAAGGCTGGGATTTTAAGGTAGCGATAAATGTGTCTTGAGCGATCTTGGTAAAATCCCAAGCAAAAGGGGGTTGGATGGCATGCAAAGAATGCAACTGCTCCCAAGGGATGCCCCAAGTCCTGGCAGAAGTCACCCCTCCAGCTGCAGCCCTGAGCTGTTGTCGCTCTCCCGTGCTGTGGATTCATCCCCTGGAGAAGAAGGCACGAGCAGGGCCGTCGAGGTGGAAGCCATGTGTGCCGTGACTTTGTGCCCTGTGCCAGGGGCTACCCCTCTGCCCTTGGGAGCTGCTGTTTCAGGGCTGCAGCCATTTTGCTCTTTCAGCTTTCCCCTCTCCCCACACATCGCCGGCACGTCTTTGCCCCTACGCTGTCTTCCTGCCAGCGAGCGCATGTATAGACCTCGCTATATATAAACGAGCAGGGTCAGAGCTCTATTTTTAGCCTGTCTCAAAATATTTCCCTTGCTGTGCGTTTCTTGCCACCGATTTCTAGCCCTGTCTCCTTGCTGCAAGAAGCCCCGTGAGGTGAGGGAGGTCTGTCAGCCCCAGGATCAGACTGGAGGGGGGAACTGGGGAGAAAAGCAGTGCTATGAGACATCCCCAGCACCAGACCCTGCCACGACCGTGAGCTGGCGGGGGGGGCAACTTCTGCTACGAAATCCTTTGGACCTTTCATGTGAGGCATTCTCCAGGACAATTTTTATCATCTAGAGTCAGCCGCCCTGTAAAATGCAAGCCAAGCAGCTCACCCGTATCAGAGCCAGCTGCGGGCATGGGTGGAGAGAGTTAGGATGAGTTGGGCACCATGTCCCACCACCATAAGCCTCTCCTCTGGTACCAGGTAGATACGGTTTTCACCTCTCTAGGGTTGAGCTTTGCTTTCCCTTAAAGCCAGTAGGGTTGGGGAGTACAGGGGGAAGAGCAGCTCGTTTATCTTGTGCCAGGATGTGATGTGCTTGGGTGCTGCGCGATGGCTCCTCTCACACCTCCAACATTTTCTGAGAGCCACCCCAGCAGTTAACGGATGAAGTGCTGCTTCTGGTCTGGGGAGCAGGGATGTTTGGGGGAACTCGCTTTCTGCATTGGCTTTCCGTCCTCCCGAAGCCAGGCTGCCTTTGGAGGTACTTGGCAGAAGAGCTGGTGTGTCACTGCTGCCGTTCAACCTGACCGTGTGGAGACAGGAGGTCGCTGGCCTAGAGCTGGAGAGGGAAGATTTTGGAAGATGGAAAGAGATATGCATAATAGGGAGGGCTTGGCTGCGGGTGGCATGGGAAGGGGATGGAGGGGACATGTGAGAGGGCAGAGGGAGCTTCAGGAGACAGCTCTTTCCCTTGGCTCTGTGCTCTTCCAGCTGCCACGACCGCTTTCCCTGGGCTCCCGGGGCCACCAGTTCAAGGGGTGCACACCCAGCCCATTCTGGAAGGTGCCACTCAGTCATCTCTCCTGCTTCTGTGGCTTGCTCCGGCCCTTGGTGACAAAGACATCCCTAAGGGACAGTTGTGAAGGGCTCCATCGCTTTGCGGTGCCATCGCAGGTGACAGTGAAGCTGCTGAGCTGGGGGCAGCCCAGGATGAGCTGATGGTCTCACCCTTTTTCGTCACGGGCTGAGCTTAATTTCATTTGCCTTGCAATAGTCCTGGCTCGCCCCATGCCCCTGGCTGCTTAGTCATGGTAACTCGTGTCACCGTAACTCAGCTCCGAGTCCCAGCTCTTGCAATCTGACTGTAAATCTTCTGTTATTTGAGGATTTTTGTTCTTGGTATCTTGGCTCCTGGAAGCCTCTGGTCTGGCAAAAATCTCTGCTTTTGCTTTTGTAACACTTCCCGCACTTAGGGAGAGCAAAAAGCACGAAAATGGGATTGCAGTATTCTGGGTAGGCTGGGAAGAGAGAGGGGAAATGCATCAACTATTAAAAAAACAATAATAACTTCCTAGCAGCTTCGTATCAGAAAGAGTCGATTTGGGGACGCAGAGGCGTCGCTGAAAGAGAAACACCATATAGTGTTTTTCTCCCGGTGGGGGCTGATGATCTGCGGGCTGGAGGGGTAACGAATCCCTGCCAGTTGAAGATGTTGTAGGGTGGCTTTTTTTAATGTCCTTGAGAAGCTTTTCCTAGAAGCTCCATCACAAAAATCGAATGCCATGATATACTTCTGCTGCTCTTGTTTACATGACATCAGCTATTTTTAGTGCCAGTTGCAACACCAAGTTTATAACTGGTGATGTGAAACCTCAGTGTCACTCTTTTATTTCAGCTGAAGAGTCAGGAGAAGCAGCAGCAAGCGTTCTCCCCCAGGAGCAGAAAATGCACGTGGAAAACACATGGCCCTGGTGGGTCCAGCAGCCGTGGCAGCATCCCTTAAGGAAGTAAGTTTGTGGGCTGCTCTGAGAGCTGCCCAGGTCCACAGTCTCACGCTGACTTTAGGGGTCACCAAAAAGGTCAAGGAGGATGAGGTACCACAGAGCAATTGTTAAAAGTGCCACAGCTCGTTCACAACCAGAAAAATTGTGGATGTTATTGGTGATACGAGAGCATCACAGCAATCATAGTGCCAAGGAAGAAATCTCTAGGTCAACACCGAAGGAGGCTGCAGGGGTTTGAAACATCTGAGGCAGGAAATACCTTCTTTGATGAAACCCTTTGATTATGGCCCCTTTGGAAGATGGGTTGCGGTGTGTCACCAATATTCGTGACAATGGGTGTCAAGCAGATTTTGAAACAACCCTTTATATTTACCCATTCTATGAACAAGGCCTCTTTGTAAATTTATTCCAGTTAACTGAGAGGCAACAGAAAACTAATGGCATTTTGTATTTCTTATTCTTCACGCAGGGGGGTGTGTGGCTTTCTAAGCAGGGAAATGGAATGTTACATCTGCTTTGCCTCTGGGCCATGATCCCCTGGGCTTTGAGTACATGCATGTCAACATATGGAACCATAGAATGGTTTGGGTTGGAAGGGACCTTAAAGATCCCCCATTTCCACCCCCCTGCCCTGGGCAGGGACACCTCCCCCCAGACCAGGTTGCTCCAAGCCCCATCCAGCCTGGCCTTGAACCCCTCCAGGGCTGGGGCAGCCACAGCTTCTCTGGGCAACCTGGGCCAGGCTCTCATCACCCTCACAGCAAAGAATTTCATCCTAATATCTCATCTAAATCTCCCCTCTTCCCGCTGCTCACCTGCCTGTGAGAAAAAAAAAAAAAAAATTTAAAAAAGAAAAAGGAAGGAGATTTCAGTTCAGAAAAATTGTTTGGAAGGATCTTAGTAGATCAGTCAACGGAGCAGAGGGGTGTGAGCTCTGGTGTAGAGACCCACAAGCTGCAAATCTGTATCAAAAGGAGGACTGTGCGCAGGATGATTTCAGCAAACACCCGAGGGAGGAAGGTGAGGACTACGATGATGTGCGAAATGAACGTCTCATGTATCACAAGTTCCTCACAGTAACCCCTGACGCTTTCAAGGGAAAATATTGTAGATTCATTTATGATTCATTACATACACAGGTATAATTTGTTAATTCCTTAATTGTCATATGAATCTCTTTTTAACCAATGAATGTATAAAGCAGACATCTTCCAGTGCAGAAATATGTTTACATGGAGGCAGGAGGCTGTTGCCATCAAGCAGTCTCAAGCTTGCCACCTCAGGTGCAGTATTAGCATCAGCAATAACTGACATTATTGTTCCTGGCTTCCTGGTTATTAGAATATCAGCTAGGAGAAGAAAAGGCTGGACTTGTAGGCTTGTTACAGTCCCAAGTAGCTTAGAAGGAGGTTGGAAACTAGAAAACTGGGAAAGACAGCAAAGCCCTTGAGTCACGGTGCGCCTTAAAGAACAGGCCTGCTGTTGAGTGGGGTTCTCCAACGTCTGGAAGGGCACGTGGAAATTCCCCACCTGCACCCTGCATCCTGCCCAGCGTGGATCACAGAGCACCTTCTGCCCACAGTGCTTCTACTTCAAACCAGCTTTGGACCTATAGCACGGAAGACCAAAAGCTGCAACAGCTTTGAGGTGCCGCATCAACGGGACGTGAGAGATTAAGAGCGTCCCCGCTGTCCTGTGGCCCTGCTGCAGTGGGGAATTTCTTAGTATGAAACTCTGAGATGATCTGAAGAAACGGCCTGTAGCCCACCTCCCTGTGAAGCCCAAATATTGCTCTCTGTGTCCTCCAGCAAGGTACACTAACCTAGCAGCCTCAGCCCACCTCTCCCTCCCCACCTGACCATTTAATTGCATAGGGCTGTTTTGTGATTAAAAACAGCAGCAGTAAATTGACACTTTCCCTCTGTTAACCCTTAAAACTCTGCTATCTCCTTCACTCCAGCTGGCGGTGAAGGGAAGATTTGGATTTCCGAAAGACCAAGAGTAGGGTCATTGCGCAAAAAAGACAGCCAGCACCTCCTGATGTATTGCCTTTTTGTGGCCAGCAGAGAATCCATGCTCTCTGATGGACACAGTAGCCACAGCCCAGATTCCCTGGGTCCATATCGTGGGGAGGGGAACGGATGAAGAACCCGAGGAACCTTGAGGTTGAATTTTGGCCGGGGCCAAAATACGCTGAGCAAACAGCTGCTGCCATCGACAGCGCCCCATGCGCTAATTATAATCTCCTTATTCTGCTTTGGTCAGGGGAAAATGACAAAGTGGGGTGAAACCCAAAAATAAGCAGCCCTCAGAATAGCCCTCTCCACATCTTCCTGCTAATGGCATCGCTGAACGAGACTGCTTGTTCCCCTCCAGACAAGCTTTCAGAGGCTATTTTAATCCATTTTTTAGTTGCAAATAGCATTTATCAGAATAAGAGTGGGCTGGTCGCCAGCTCCTTCAGATCTTTGACAGCCCAGAGGGGAAAGGCTCTGAAAAATAACTTGAGTGTGTTCCTACTGCGTCCTCCCCTGCCCAGGGGATTTTGGGGAACTAATAAGGAAATATTCATCAGAGGGGGCAGAGCCCCAGGAACCCGCCCTTTGCTAAAACCCAGCCATTCCCCTGTCACCAACGCTTGTTCCCAGGAACCGGAGCTCTTGTCCCTGTCATCAGCCTGGATGTTTTCACATTCAATTGAGCGATGATTAGGAGGCCAGGAGCAAGGTTGGCAAAAAAAAGGGTTTGAGAGCCACTCATTTCTGAGTCACGGCTTAGAACGTGCCCCCGGCTAATTGTGTCCAAAAAACCCCCCTGAGAGTCGTCTCCTGGCTGCTGGGAGGTCTCCGGTGAGGTCACGATCTCGGCTGAGTTCATAAACTGTTCAAAGTTATGTTTTAGAAAACGCCACGTTGAGTGCTAATTGGCATTCCCAGGAAAGCCAGCACGGAGTGGGCCGTGAAGATGAAATTCCCCCTTTCCCTGAAGGCATTTTGATACCGGGCAGCATCTGGGCAGCTTGCCCTCCTGCTCTATCTTAGTGATCTGTCTCGGGCTCTGGGGCTGGCATCTTTCACCAGTTCTAAATCCGTTTTAAAACATCTTAGGAATAACGTGGAGCCTGGAGAAGAGAAGGCTCCGGAGAGACCTCATAGCAGCCTTCCAATATCTGAAGGGAGCTACAGGAGAGCTGGGGAGGGACTCTTTGTCAGGAAGTGTAGTGACAGGACAAGGGGGAACGGTTTTAAATTGGAAGAGGGGAGATTTAGATGAGGTATTAGGAAGGAATTCTTTACTGTGAGGGTGGTGAGAGCCTGGCCCAGGTTGCCCAGAGAAGCTGTGGCTGCCCCATCCCTGGAGGGGTTCAAGGCCAGGCTGGATGGGGCTTTGAGCAACCTGGTCTGGTGGGAGGTGTCCCTGCCCAGGGCAGGGGGGTGGAACTGGATGATTTTTAAGGTCCCTTCCAACTCTAACCATTCTGTGATTCTATGTGTGGTGGCCTACTGCCTGATTTCCCCTGGGCGAGGGGTGACAGAGGAGGGAGGAAGAGCCAACAGAAGGATGGAGGGTAGAGAGGAGAGAGATCTTGGGGCCTGATAGACGCTGACATAGGAGAAATATAGCAAAATATTGCTACCTTCACAATGCCTTGCTGTCCTCTGGCATTTATCAGAGTGACTTTGAAGACGACTTCATATGGTTGTGATCTATCAGTACCTTTTGTACTCAAACCCAGGCATCTGAAATGCAGATCAGGAAGGGCTGAGGAGCGAGGACGATGCAGAAGACCCCTAGAGCCAGTGATACCTGAGGCAGTTTTGGATCCATGATCCTGGCTTGGATCCATGATCCATCAGCATAATAGCGATCAATTCTTGGCTACGCTGGGGGAAATTGTTGCACTTCACCAAGAATACAATGATACCCCTTCTTTTCTTTCGCTCTCTCCTGCCACCTGAGACCCAATTACATATTTTCTGATGCACAAAATTCATGTGTTTTGCCGGTCACGATATAAACACCTGAGGGTGAAACAGGAAATGACATAATGCTGCTAAGGTCTGGTTTCTTTATTATTTACAAGGATGGAGCCCAGTAGTAGCAGAATGGATGGGATATGTTACTGTGTAGACAGAAACAAGCCTTTAGGGACTATTAGCCAATCTTATTCCCCCTATTTAATTTCACTGGCTCTGCGAGAGGAAAGCAGACTCAGCTGGAGGCAAGTAGATAACACATGTTTCTAATTATTGCAAGTTTGAAGGCCGACGAGCCCGTCCTCCTGGCTTTTGTTGACCTCCATCGGTGCACTGTCAGGGTCTTGTGACCTGTGCATTTGTTGCCTGAGAAATGCCAATAAAGGTGACTCAGCAGCTGTGTGACATCCTCCAGTGTGACTTTTCCCATGAAATGCAGCTCCTCTAACTGTTTTGCGGAAGGCTCCCAGTGAAACCCAAAGGGCAGCCCTTACCTACCAGCTCCCCTCAGTTCTGGATCACTCTCCGTTTCCGTGGATGTGTTTGGCCGTGGAGTGGGGAAGTCTTTAAACTTCGTTGTGGGAAGCGTACAGGATGACTCACTCTGCTGCGGGGAGCTGGGGATGCTTCTTCTCATTGCCTCCAGACTCACTCACTTATCATGAGGGTGGAAGAGTCTCAGTCTGGTGAATGTCCCCATGCTTGTTTTCCTTGCCGGGGCTTCCTCCGTTATTTCTAGGTGGATCTTTAGTGGAAAAACCAATCTTATCTGCCTCCCGTAAATGCACCCAGCTCTGTGACGATGCTGCAGTCCCGGGTGGGAATGGTACCTTGCGGTCCCATGGAGGGGACTCACTGTTCACTGCCCTGCTGTCTTGATGGCTTCTCCCCCTGGTGTCTTGCCCGATGGGCCAGCCGGAGCCTTGGGGAGCTGCTGCTGGTTTACTAGTTCAATAAATGTCCCTGGTGCAAAGGGAGACGAAAGGGTCTCCATCTCAGGTGGGGCTGGTGCCACGAGTACCGGGGAGCGATCCCAATGGTTGCAGGAAAGGCTGGAAGGGCTATTTAATGTTAAGGGAACGGGTTTGAGTCACGGAGGTGCCCTCCCACATCCTGCCTTCACTGCCTGAACTGCCTACTGCCTTGTCACAGCCCTTCCTCCTCTCTACAGAGACAGATTTACCCCATGCAGGTTTTCCAGGGAGGTCACTTTTGACCTGTGTGTTGTGTAGTAAAGCTGGGGCACCCTCATGACTACTACAGGCGCCACTGTGCTTTCGGCTGGAGAAGAAACCCATCTCTTTCATCTTGGCCAGCTCTATTCCCTCACCTATATTTTCAGGGGTAGGTGCTGCTCCTCACCTCGTGATGGGGGCATCTAAGACATTGAATTTAAGCGGTGCGTTTAATATTTAGAGTTAAAGGAGGTTTGCATCTCTGCATGCCTGGAAGTGGTAGTTGGTGAATTGAAACCACGTGCTGGTGGGGAAACTCTTGATAGGCCAAACGAGGAGGAGATGGGCTTTGCCTGAGCTCACCCTCCACCACATCATCTTCTGCAGAAGGTCACTGCTTCAGTTGTTGTTGTTGAGGCAATGCTGAGAGCAGGCTGTGAGAAGGAAGGGGGAAGCAAGTGGGGGCTTAAGGAATAAAGGGAGAACAAAAGAGATATGAGGCTTGAAGACAGGGGACTGGTGGAGAATGTCAACTCCTTACGCCCACAGGGTTGCAGAAACAAAGGGGGTGGCCTCACCTGAGCAACCAGAGGAGTGATGTCTGTGTGTCTGAGGGGTTTATTTGTTGGTTTTTTTTCTTGACATTGCACTTAAGGCTTCTGGTGATTTGTTTTTCATGGTTGTTTGTTTTTTTTTTGGACACTTGCATAAAACCAGGTGCAGAACTTCTCTTAGGCGGCTTGCATTGCAAACCAAGGTTCCTCGTCATCGTTTCCCCGCAATTCCCTCGGTAGAAGTCAGTTCCCAGGGGCAGAGCCTACCCAGCGTGAGCGTGTACTGGGGGTGGCAGCAAAGAAATGAGTAAGCAGGGGGACTACCTCTTGCCCAGAGGGCTCGGACGTGCCGTCCCGGCGGTCGGCACAGCTCGGAGGCGGGGGCCAGACTTTGCTCTGTCCCCTCCAGGCCAGAGCTGCCTTTAGCGTCTGCTTTCCCACCCTCTCCTCCTCCGCCCTCTTGGATGGAACACTCTTTTGGATGGGCTTCAAGAGACCTTTTAAGGCTGCGGGGTTTGTCCTTTATAGCCGCAATTTACTGGTAAAACTCGTCTGAATTATGCAGGCTTTTTTGCAGGGAAACGGCTTCAAGATCCTCTATTTTTAGTCCAGCTCTAAACAAGTGCAAGAATTAATGCCCGCTCCTCTCGCAGTCCCCCGTGGCCCTCTCGCTCACCGAGGTGGCCAGCTTTCTGTGCCAGGTAGCTGGTCAGTGGCAGGAACAGCCAGAGAAAATGGGACTATTTAGTCTCAAAGAAACCCTAATCTGCTATTCCAGAGCCACAAAAAGCTTAATCCATCCTCTTGATTTGTCCCAATGAGCTGATGTGCCATTAACTATCAAGTCCAGGCTGCTCCTGGAGCGGGATGGCTGAAAAGCGGGGAGGCTTTTTAGAAGATTGTTGGGCAGGCTTTTTAGAAGATTGTGGACCAGGAGAGAGTGCGAGGTCAATGCAACCCTGTAATCGAGGAGCATCGAGGGGGTGGGCGTGCTGTCTACACGGCGATGTGTTTGTGCACCAGAGATTACAGACAGTTAAAAGGCACATTCCGTGGTGTGAAGTGCTGTGCTTGAGAAATCGTTTGCAATCATAACAAGGACTCCAGCTGACCTGCAGAGATGTTAAGCGTGATAGAGCTCCTCGCTCCCGTACCTGTTTATATAAAGCGTATATGTACCCTCCCTCAGTTTTATATACAAACTCACGTGGCATCCACCCCAGGAAGCTCATGATCTAAGCTTAGCGCTGAAGGATGCGGAGTGTGGCAGGGGTGGGAATGGCTGGAAAGCGGACGGGACCCTGCCCTCACGAGGGAGGGTTATTGCCAGGAACCCACTGTGCTAATCCCTACCTGTGTTTCCTCTCCTTAGAATCATAGAATCGTCGAGGTTGGAAGGGACCTTTAAGATCATCTAGTCCAACCATCAACCTAACTCTGATAAAAAAACCCAAAGAAAACCATGCACACACACACCCCCCCATCACTAAACCGTGTCACTCAGCACTATGTCAACCCCGTCTTCTGAAAACCTCCAGGGATGGTGCCTCGACCACTTCCCTGGGCAGCCCATTCCAAGGCTTCAGAACCCTTTCCGCGTAAACGTTTTCCTAATCTCCAACTTGAACCTCCCCTGGCGCAACTTGAGGCCATTTCCTCTTGAATTTTTTCTTCCTTGTTTTTCTTCCTTCCTCTTCCTTGTTTCACCCCAGCTCCAGGAGGTATCAAAGCACCCCGCAGCACCCCTAGAGCCGGCTGCTGAGCAGGAATGGCAGGCTAGAGAGACTTCAGAAAGGACAAGATTACCCTGTTCCACCCTCAACCCACCTGTTGCCTCCTCCTCCTCGTCAAGGGCTGAAGGAAACAAAGACCCTGCTGCAACTAATTGGCTGGTCCTTATATAGACCCCCTTGTGGAGAGGGTTTTGTAGGCTCTGTAAAAGCAGCTTTGGTCTCCCTCCTCACTGCAGGGATGGTCCTTGGACATGCAGGAAGCATCCAGCAATCTTGCAAGGCCACTTCACTCCTTGCTTGGCTTCCTGTTTCGTGGCTGAAGCTGCCCAGGTGGCTGTTGCTCCTCCATTGGGCAAGACCCCCATGGCCAGGGATGGTGGCTTGAGAGGCGGTAAGTCCTGGGGAGGGGGTGCTTGGCTTTGGGTGGCTGGACTGCGCCCAGGGCTCCTGCGTGTCGTTGTCACTTGATGTTGTTACTTGGGCCCTCGTGGTCCCAAAAGTTCTCAAGCCCAGGTGGAGAGGCTCTCGGAGGAGGTTCAGCAGGGCCTGTGCAGAACTGGTCTTGGGGGCATTCCCTCCCTTTGCTGAGACACAGATGTTCTAGTGCATGGAGGAAGTTGCATGTGGACGTTGGTTGCACATGGAGGAAGGTGATGATGAGGGGCCTGGAGCATCTCTCTTATGAGGAAAGGCTGAGGGACTTGGGTCTCTTTAGTCTGGAGAAGAGAAGGCTGAGGGGGGGATCTGATCAACACCTATAAATGGGTGTCAAGGTAATAGGGTGTCAAGAGGATAGGGCCAGGTTTTTTTCAGTGGTGCCCACTGACAGGACAAGAAGAAATGGGCACAAACTTGAACATAAGAAGTTCCACCTAAACCTGAGGAGGAACTTCTTTCCTGTGAGGGTGGCAGAGCCCTGGCAGAGGCTGCCCAGGGAGGTGGCGGAGTCTCCTTCTCTGGAGACATTCAAACCCCACCTGGACACGTTCCTGTGGGACCTGCTCTGGGTGGCCCTGCTCTGGCAGGGGGTTGGACTGGATGATCTCCAGAGGTCCCTTCCAACCCCATATCGTTCTGTGAGTCTGTGACATGCTGCCTGAGAGCTATGACCTTGGCTGTTTTCCCTTACGTGTAAGCTGTGAAAAACTACACGGAGTTGAGTTGGTAAACGCTGGAACTGGCAGACCAGTCTTGCTTTCTGTCCCAGAAAGACCCCTGAGAGCCCAGCACAGGCCCTGTCCTCCCTTCTGCAGGGGACCTGTGGCCATCCCAGTCCCTTGCTGGGCTCGCAGGCAGCTCCGAGGGTGTGAAAGGAAAGGACAGCCTTTTCCTTCAACCCCCACAGCCCAACCGTGTCTTGTGGTTCCCCAGAGGGATGTGCCCATGGGCTGGGAAAGAAGCAGCAAGAGGCATCGGCAGGGTGCAGCTCCCCTGCCCCAGGCCAGCTTGGCATCATGGAAGCCCCAGGGGTGAGTCCGGTGCGGTCAGCTGCCTCTCTGCGTCCTGCAGAACAGCATCGAGACAACTGCTGCTGCTTTTCTCCTCGAGTTCTATTCATCTGCAGGCTGAAATGAGAACCAGCTGGTGGTTGTTTGGGATTTATTTTAGAGAGGGGGGAAAAAAAAAAAGCCCAAAAAAACCCACCCCGTCTTCTGTAAAGCGTTATTCTGTTTTGAGTTCCTGTTCCCTTTCCCACGTGTCTGAGGAGCTGGGTTTGTAAATCTCCCGCTGGCCACGTGTCCTCACTCGGGGCATGGGTCCTCTGCTCCAGGTCCCACGTGGCCCCGGCGGGCAGGACGAGGATATGCTTGTCCCCAAACCGTGCCTGGAGGGGACAGGCTTGTGCAAACTCCTTTGTTTATTAGCTGGGTATGTTTTCATCTGCTTATGGTTTCCCTCCTCCTGCGTTTCCTCGATTTGAGCGAACCCAGGAAATCTCCAAGCAAAACACCATCTGGTTTCCCATCAAAACAGCCCCGTTCCCAGGCGTTTCTCTGCCAGCCCCCTTGCCTCTCCCGTGCCGCCTGCCGCCGCGAGCTAGGGCTGGCACCAGCACCAACAGCGGCTGGTTGGGGGGTGCTCTGCACCCACAAAGCCTCTGCAAAGAGGCAAAACCACGAGGCAGGAGGCCAGCTCTCAAAAACTGTGATTTTTATTTATTTTTTTTTACACCTTCCTTTGTTTTCTGTATTTGGTTTCACGAGAGCACAAAGCTGCCTTATTTGTTTAAAAGGGGAGGCCAGATGCTGCGCTCGGTTGCACCGACGTTAATCTGGATTTCCTTCATTTTGGATTTATGCTCAGCTTGTGCATGAAACAAATCCTGCTCTGTGTCCTCTTTTTTTTTTGTTTTCTGCAAATGTCCTTTCTCTTTCATTCGGTTGGTGGCAGCTATATGAAGGGGTTTCTCACTGGTTTTTATTTTTTTCACCTGAATGAAAGAAATTATGGATTTAAAAAATAAGATTCCACTTTCTTTTGTAAATTCTAATAGCAATTAAAATATCTTCCATAACGCAGCACAATTTCTCTGATGTCTTTGAGCACTTTCAGAGGTCTTCACCGTTCTTCCTGGGCACTTTTCGTATTTTTAAGACCAGAGGGAACTTTATGATTATCTGTTCTGACAATGAATCTCACCCGGTAATTTCTGCTTCAGCATTCCCTGAGATAAAATGTATCTTTGAAAAAAAAAAAAAAAAAAGGCTGTTTAGTCTTCAAGACCTCAAATTGTGGAACCTCTACCCCATTCCTTGGTAAATTCTTCTAGTGGTTAATGGCTTTTGTTAAACAGTTCACCTGAATTTGCTTGGCTTCTGTTTCCAAACATTGCCATCAAATTAGATTCCTTTTTTTTTTTCCCTCTCTGATTAAAGAGCCTTAATATTAATCATTTCTTCTTGTGCTGGTAATTATAGACAGTGCTCAAGTCATCTTTTGACCTTCTGTTGGATAAACTTGGATTGACCTTCTTAAGTTTCTGGAAGTATGTTTTCCAGATGCTGAATCTTTCCTGAAGCACTTTCCTGAACTCTTGACAATGTCTGTGGTGTTTTTAATCTGTGAACACTGACGTGCAACCACACATTTCTCTTTAGAGGACATGTGGTAGTTTCTGCTGCTGTTTCAACAGCACTGTATGCTGAGGTAAAGCCACCTCTCTTCTATTACATGATGCTCTCCTGCTTGTGTGTCCAAGGTTCACACTTGTCCTAGCAATGGTATCACGTCAAGGGGTTGTGTTTCACTGACTGTGTACCATGAGCCTTGTTGAGAGTCAGATTTGTGATCATCCTTTATGGAGATGCTGCTTTGCAAGAGACTGTCTTCCACTCTACGCATGTAGCCATCGCCCTCCTCTGCTACTGCGTGAATAACCCCAATTTGGATGTATCAACCATCATATTGCACAAATGAATCTGTCTTGCTGGACAGATGGGGGCCTGGAGCACCTTTCTGAGGAAAGGCTGAGGGACTTGGGGCTTTTTAGTCTGGAGAAGAGAAGGCTGAGGGGGGATCTGATCAACACCTATAAATACTTCAAGGGTGGGTGTCAGGAGGATGGGGCCAGGCTTTTTTCAGTGGTGCCCAGGGACAGGACAAGAGGAAATGGGAGAAAACTTGTACATTAGAAGTTCCACCTAAAGATGAGGAGGAACTTCTTTCCTGTGAGGGTGGCAGAGCCCTGGAAGAGGCTGCCCGGGGAGGTGGTGGAGTCTCCTCTGGAGGCATTCAAACCCCACCTGGACATGTTCCTGTGGGACCTGCTCTGGGTGGCCCTGCTCTGGCAGGGGGTTGGACTGGATGATCTCCAGAGGTCCCTTCCAACCCCATAGCATTCTGGGATTTCTATGCCAGTGGGCCCGTACAGCTGAGTATCCTCTTTGTCTGTCCAAGACCACCATTTTCGTATCCTTCTTGATGCCACCTGCTTCCTGTGAGCAATGCTAATTTTGCAGATTGCTGTTTTTATATGAGGATGCCAGGCACGTCTGTAAAATGCCTCCCCATGTAAACATGTTGATAGAGTTATCTAAGTTAAACTACTGATCTCACCAAATATGGGACCAAGTGCGTTTTAGTAAGGCCCGTTCCCAGAAAAAGAGATGCACGTTTCCCAGAGAAGACAGGGAATTTCTCCCTGGAGAAATCTCCTCCGGAGATACTAAAAACTGAACCAGACAAGTCCCTGAGCAACCTGTCCCCCTAATCACACCTGTTTTGGGCAGGAGCTTGGATGAGATGAGTTCCAGAGGCCCCTTCCAGCCCCAATTTTTCTGTAATGATATAATTTTGCGACTAATTGGGTTACTATTTTTAATAACTGTCACTCTTCTTCACAGTCACCTTTCTGCGTTTCACCCTGCTCCAATGACAGGTTAACTGGAGTAGGCCCTGCAGATTTAAATATCGTTTAGGCCAACTTCTGCTTAAAGAACTCCATGTTTATGGATGAAATGGGGCTTTATTATCGGTTATTCCTGCTCATGCCAAATACAAAAGAGGCGTGCTTGCAAGAGATGTCTTCCTAGGGAGGGTGTCTGCTGTGAGGTTTCTTGGGGGACCTGTCTGGCACTGGGGTGCCTGCAGAGATTTACCTGGATTTGGGGGGATGTCTGTCCTACTGTGGTCAAACTGGAGGCAACTGGAGCCTTGGACTGGGCTCCTGCCATCCCTGGAGCAGGACTACCGGGCTGGTAGTCTCCAGGAGAGGTCACTCCTGTCTGCCAGAACCTCCTGCTGCAGGACTTGGCGAGCTGCCTCCTCCCAGAGCGGGTCCTTACCCTCACCTCTGCGATGTGCGGTGGGATGGTAGGAAGGAAAGTCATCTCTTGAAGGTGGAAGAAGGTGCTGCTCTGTTTCTCCCCGGTTTGCCTTTCCCATCCTGGATGCATCCAGCAGTATTAGGAACATCAGGCGTGCGACTGGCCTATGATTTCAATAAAACCTATCTGGTCATGTTTATTTTAACAACTGAATATTTCCAAATCTTCCTGCTTTTGATTTCTTCACCCTGATCACAGTTCCCTTCCCAAATACTGTAAAATAGCCATTCTCAGGCTCTTGTTTAATTCCAATGCTTAATGGTAACTCGTGATCAAATCCTGTTGTAGAATCTGACTTAGGTTGAAGATATCTCTGAAGATCACTTGGTCCTTCCATCCAACCAAAGCAGGACCAGCTTCAAAGCTACATTGGGTTGCTTGGGGCCATATCTGCTTGATTTAATGAATATCTCCACAAATGATGATTTCACAGCCTCTCCAGGCACCTGCTGCACTGCTTGACCATCCTCATCGGTATTTGTTTTATGGCTTAATACCTGAGGGAAGTTCCCTTGCTTTGTCCTGTGTTGATTGCACGTAATCCTATTGTTGTGCCCTTTATTGGTGTTTTCTATCCTAGTCCTGCCAGAGCTTTCCCTTTTATTTCCCAGTTCAGTCTTGCCTGAGCTTTCTCTTCCTTTTCCTGGTTCGGTCTTGCTGCCCTTCCTGAAGTGCCTGAATTAACTGGGGCTGAGAGTGTGCTCGCTGGAGTCAAGGGTGTCTGGGGGCACCACAGGCACCCTGCGAGTGTTCTCCGTGTTGAGAAAGGTGCTGTGGTGCCACAGAGGAGAAGCAGGGCAGGGGCAGGAGGCGGCTGGGACCCCTGGCATCTCCCAGAGGGGGTGATGGAGGGGACCTCACTCCCAGGGCAGTGTTTGTGCAGCCCTTCGCCCGCCTCTGGGACCCCTGGCCTCCATTGTAGGGGGTGACGGAGGGGACATCTCGCCCAGGGTGGTGTTTGGGCAGCCCTTTGCCCACCTCTGGAACCCCTGGCATCCAGCATAGCGGGTCATGGAGGAGACATCTCACCCAGGGGGGTGTTTGTGCAGCCCTTCGCCCGCCTCTGGGACCCCTGGCATCCAGCATAGCGGGTCATGGAGGAGATATCTCACCCAGGGTGGTGTGTGTACAGCCCTTTGCCCACCTCTGGGACCCCTGGCATCCATCGTAGGGGGTGACGGAGGGGACATCTTGCCCAGGGTGGTGTTTGTGAAGCCCTTTGCCCACCTGTGGGACCCCTGGCATCCACCATAAGGGGTGATGGAGGGGACATCTTGCCCAGGGTGGTGTTTGTACAGCCCTTTGCCCACCTCTGGGACCCCTGGCATCCATCGTAGGGGGTGACAGAAGGGACATCTCACCCGGGGTGGTGTTTGTACAGCCCTTCGCCCACCTCTGGGACCCCTGGCATCCATCGTAGGGGGTGACAGAGGGGACATCTCGCCCAGGGTGGTGTTTGTGCAGCCCTTTGCCCACCTCTGGGACCCCTGGCATCCATCGTAAGGGGTGATGGAGGGGACATCTTGCCCAGGGTGGTGTGTGTACAGCCCTTTGCCCACCTCTGCGACCAGGCGTCGTGCTCTGGCTGCCTTCCCTGCTTGTTTTCCTCTTTGTGGGTTCCGTTGTTTTGCATCTGCAAGGTTGAGTGGGTGGCTTGTCGTTTCTGTACACTCTGTTCTTTTGGTGGCTTTAGTTTAGTCTGTGTGTGTTTAAACGCAGGTTGTGCTTCGCAGAAGGGGACATCGCTGTCATTGAATGGCATCATCTATCTAAATACCTGCTTTGCCTTTTACACCAGGAAAAATTCTGATGAGACACAAGCTGACACCTTCTTTTCTTCATCTGGTTAGAGGAAAGTCACGATGTGGTTTTTTTTTTTCAGGGAAATCTTTATTCGAAGATCTGAAAATGTATAAACAAGGAGATACTTCCCCTGCTCTCCTTTGTCAGGCTGTCAAAATTTTCCCGGGCCACCCCGGTTTGTGGTTTTCACTTGTTATTCCTTCTTTCGGATGACAACGGAGAAGTGGGTTGACAGGCGCTGGTGTCTGAGGCAGGGACTTGCTCTGGGGAGAGAAGCGCTCATCTTTAAAGAAAGCTTTGCTGTGGTTTTGGCAAGGCTGGGTCAGGGACTTTCGCCCGAGGGTGTTTGTACTGCTAAAAGACACAAACCGCCTGAAATACTCGCTCTTTGGCACCGCCATTTGCGGCTGGGAAGGTGTGCATGGGTTTTATCCAGGGGATACAGGTTATGCTCAAACCCATAAACACGAGCACGTTCTGATTTATTTATAAAGTCAGTCTCCAGCCAGCAGTACGAATAGCCTACAGCATTCCCGGCACCTAAGCGTAGGTTTGTGCCTTCATTCTGTTCTCCTTTACGCTTCTATTTCAGCACTGTAAAGTGTCCTGTCAGGAAAAAGGCAGGCTCAAAGCCTGAGGTTCCTCATGGGTTTGTTTCGTTTGGACCCAGCCAGCAGTTTTCAGGCTGGGTGCAGGGGAAGGGCTGGGAGAGCTGAGGTGGGGCTGCTCTCTGACTTTCAGGATCAGGCCTCATCAAATCACAGCAGCTAATGAGAGGGGAGCAGGAGAGTACCCCTTGGACTTGCACGGTTATATTGTGTTTAGCTTGAGCTTAAAACAGCAAAGGGTGAGAAGAAGTGGCTGGTGGTGGTTGTACTGGTGTGTTATATGTCCATGCTGGCTGGACAGAAAAAAGTGCTCTGTTTTTCAGTGGTGCCCAGTGACAGGACAAGAGGGAACAGGCACAAACTTGAACATAAGTTCCGTGTCAACATGAGGAGGAACTTCTTTCCTGTGAGGGTGGCAGAGCCCTGGCAGAGGCTGCCCAGGGAGGTGGTGGGGTCTCCATCTCTGGAGACATTCAAACCCAGCTGGACATGTTCCTGTGCAACCTGCTCTGGGTGGACCTGCTTTGGCATTTAGACTAGATGATCTCCAGAGGTCCCTTCCAACCCCATGTGATTCTGTGAAAGGTGCTCCACTGGGTTCAGGAGAGAGGAGCGGGGAGAGCCATAGCCATGAGACGGAGAGCGCTGAGGTGTAACTGGTTCCTACCTTTAAAAAGCCCACGTGGTGAGTTGGAATAGAAACGGCTGTGGAAAGGCTGGAGGGTGGTGGGGAGCAGCAGAATCTGAGGGCAGTGAAAACGGAGTGGGAAAGTAGGAAGGGAAAAGCTGGACCCCCTGCGAAGGGAGAGGTCAGGTCGGTGAAGGATTCCCCCCGTCGCATTTTGAAACTCATGACAACATCCAAGTTCTTCTAAGCGTTAGCTGTGCGTTCAGACACGAGGGGACAGGTGAGGAAGCTCAGGTTTGAGAGTCTTTCCTTGTCTCTTCTAATTGCCCTTCCTTCGCCTGTCAGCCTCGTCCTATGGGTGAACTAAGCTGGAGGGTTCCAAACGAGTCCCGTGTAGAGCAGAGAGCGGGGGCCAGAGCCACGCAACTGGCAGCCCCTTTGCCTGCTGCCTCCCCTCCTTCTTCCCATGAAGAGGAGCCACGGTTGCCATGATGCTCGTGAGAATGGGGGCATGCTAGAGCACGCCAGGTGTCCTCTGGTCTCAGTTATGTGCCTGAGAAACTCGGTGATGGAGAAAGCGTGGGAGAGCTGTGGGGACTGATACCCAGAGCTGAAAGGAGGGGAGGATGAAGGGGTGCACTTGGGCGGTTCTTGGTGGCTTGAGGTAGCCATGGAAGCGCTCAGCAAGGGGCTACCTGCACTGCCTTGCTGGCATCCACAACATAGGTCAGTGTTGCCCGGGGATCATAGGCATGGACATTCCTCTGTCGACATTTGGCATCCCGAAGGGATCATGTATGGGAGGGAATTAAAGGTGAAGGTACATGTGTTCTCCTGCGGCGGATATGAATAAAGGGGTGGGTAAATGTTCTGTCATCTCGTAGAAGGGTTACCTGGTGGCTGGCTGCCAGCATTTTGCCCCTGTAGAGGCTGGTGTTGGGTTGAAACTCCAGAGGCAGAGTAATGCTCTGTTAAGCACATCTCCATGGAGCTGCCTTGCCTGTCCTGGAGGTCTGGGCATGGGGACTCCAGTGTGTCCTGTCCCTCAGGAGGCTGTAGAGGCATCCCAGCGCTGGGCCCTGGGCGTAGCGGCAGCTATCTAGCAGGGGGTCCTCTGAAGGGTCACCCCTGCTCCCTTGGGCCCACCATCAAGCGGCACTGCCATCTTCTAACACCCAGGTGAACCTCTCCGGGGCTTCATTCTTTCTGGAAGAGACATCTTCCCGGTGCAGACTGGGAGCCGGCTGGGGTTGGCAGCAGGCATCAGCTGGGGTTGGCAGCAGGCATCAGCCTGTTATTGTTGTGACACTGCTCATGTATTTCCTCCTCTCACCCACCCGCCTTTCCAAAGGGAAGCTGTGATAATGACAGGACTCCTCGCTCTTTGTCACAGAAATTGGGTCTAATTGCTCCATTTCAGCGGCTTTAAGAAGCGCAGGAAGGGAACAGGCTGGGTTCTTTCTCAAGGCATCAGTCATCTGAAGCATTTGGTAGATGGCACATCAGGGCTGGGAAATGACTCAACCGGCTTTGTTAAAAGCAATCTTTGGGCTCGGGGAATAAAATTGGAGGGAGGGAGCTGGGGGGGGTGTGGGAGAGAAAAAGAGACTGGAGCAGCAAACAGACGCTGTGTTCTGTGCTGCTCCAGAGTTGCCTCTCGCCAGAGCTGTATCTGAATCACCCCTTCAGTCGAGAAGCTATTCATCATCCAGCCTCCCCACAGCTTAAAAGCCAAGATGTCCCAGGGGGCAGAGGTGGCTGGTGGGTGCAGCTGGACTCAGCTGGGGGGTGGGCACCCTGACATCTGCCTAGGTCCCCTATACCCCCTTGCTTTCGGCTTTAGCGTTGAGGTCTCAGCAGAAGAACCCAAGCTTCCCACCACCCCCTGAGCCCAAGATGGGCTGTTATTAGAGGAAAACCTCTTTGAGGGGAGTGAGGATTGTTGTGAACTTGCACGGTCTGCTTAAGGTAGCTCCCTGTTCTCAACTGACACGCTACACAGAGAGCAGGGTGGCCTTCTGCTGAACCTTCTGCCCAGGGCTGAGAACATCTCCCTGCTTGGTGTCGCTGCTGAGCCCCCTGGACAGGCTACAGCCTTGCCCGCCTGTCACGACACTGGGGACATCCAGCTTGAGGTAATCCCAGCCAGGGGCCATTTCTCCTCCTGATAGGGCTCACCGAAACCTCGTTGGGTTGGTGTTGCCCACCTGGGAGTCTCTGCAGGTCCTGTGTGACAGACCGCTGATGGCAAAACAAGCTGCTTCTCAGTGGGCGTAGCAGGGACTGGCTTTGTTTGTTTTTCCTGCTGCCAAGGCCTTGCTTATCTAACCTCCATTTCAGCCCTGTTTTGCGTGGAAATATTCTTATTTATGCAGCTGGGGCAGAGGCCCTGTCTGGTTTAACTCTTCTGAGTTTGAACTTGTGGAACAGAAAATCCCTCGGGGTGGCCATCTTCCTTCTGCTGCCTGAGATGCAGTGCCTGATACAGAGATTGTACTGACGAAGCTGTTCTCCGTTAACGAGCCATGGTGACGTCTTCAGTGCATTTGCACAACAACTCCAATGCATCTCGTACAGGTAACCTTGGCTTTCTGGCTCCATGAATCACCCCCACGACAGTACCATCCAGAGCCTTCAAGCCTGATGCAAGCCAATAGCAAGAAGCAATCCCTGCTCCAAAGAGCACTTGGAGGTGTAGGTGCCACCTCATCTGGAGGACTTTTGCAAGAGCACCCGTATGTGATCTCAGAGTGGGTCTGGAGGCCATCTCCCACTCTTTGACCATGGGAACCAAGGGGAATGGTGTTTTTTAAGCTGATTGAGAAGTTGCTGATAGTTGTCCAGAGAAGCTGTGGCTGCCCCATCCCTGGAGGTGCTCAAGACCAGGTTGGACAGGGCTTTGAGCAACCTGGTCTGGCGGGATGTGTCCCTTCATGCCTGATGCAAACCGATAGCAAGAAGCAATCCCTGCTCCAAAGAGCACTTGGAGGTGTAGGTGCCACCTCATCTGGAGGACTTTTGCAAGAGCACCCGTATGTGATCACAGAGGGGGTCTGGGGGCCATCTCCTGGGACGCCACGTGCTTGGGCACACTTTTTAGGCTGGGGGCTGTTCATGAGGGCTGCATCAAGGGCTGTCCATCGAGCAGGCTGTGCTTATAGTTGCTCTCATACCATATGTGAAGATGTAGCCATGTATTCAGGAGGCCCTATCACTTTGTCGTGCTGTTTCTGCCTTTACTCTGGGTACCACCATCCCTGATTGCCAGCCATGACTTGATAATAGCTATTGTGACAGTGGGGACCTGATGGTTTTCACACACAGTCTTTGACTGTGGGAACCAATGTCCGGAGAAGCTGTGGCTGCCCCATCCCTGGAGGGGTTCAAGGCCAGGTTGAACGGGGCTGGGAGCAACCTGGTCTGGTGGGAGGTGTCCCTGCCCAGGGCAGGGGGTTGGAACTGGGGGGTCTTTAAAGTCCCTTCCAACCCAAACCATTTTGTGATTCTGTGGCAGAGAATTTTATGCCTCTTAGGATGTTTGAGAGCCCCGAGACTGTGGCGGTACCAAGTACCGCGCGTTCCTTGATGGCACTGTAAAAAGATGCAGAAATGAGATTTCTCACATGTTGCTTCCTTTTATAGTCTCTCAATGCTCTGCTTTGGGTTTTTGTTTAAATACTCCAGGCTCCGGGTTCAGCACAGCCTGTCCGACACAAAGGAAAGTCAGTCGTTAGTGTTAATTAGAAAGTGGGTTTCTTTCTTAGCTGTCCTGTGTTTCTATGGACTATCTGGGTGGCTGTTTCCAAAGCAAAGCTGATCTCTGTGGCTCCCCTAGAAAAGCATCTACCTCTGCTCGCTTATGACCCTGCAGTAATTAAGAGTTGCAGAGCGGGCCAATGCCATCTAATTAGTGTGGCCCAATGTGTTTCTAAGTGCTGTGAGAAATCGGTTAAGGGAACACGAGCACGTGGTTTGCCGCAGCTGGTGCTCCCGGTGACAGAATTACTGTCCATCCCGCACGCTCAAAAGGATCTGTAGAACCTGGAAACTTGGTTCTTGAGTGAGGTTGATGTGACTCCAGTAATTCTATTCACCAGCTACCGAAGTCCTGGGCTCCTTCTAATATTTCGTACACACCATGATACACCACGTATCGGTGTTCCTGATATTAAATTTTGCAGAATTTCTGTTTCACGGGAAACCTGCGAACCTTTCCCTATGCCTACTTGTAATTGCATTTCAAGCTATTGAAAATTTCTTCGGAAGGGGAATCCTGTTACTCAGCTGGCCTGAGATCTGACTTCCACCTGACTGTAACTGAGATTTTGAGTGGCTGGAGATGTTGTGACAACCGCTGTGCTCCTAGGTAGCGGTTGCTTTCTTATTGCTCTATAAAATACAACGTACGCTGAGGTTTACTTGCACTTGGGTTCTGGAGGCTCACTCAATGGAGACTAAGCATAGGCCATGTTTGGCCATTCCTTTGCAAGGAAGAAAATGGTCTTACAGGCTCTGATAAGGTATTTCTCTGTTATGTGTCTACAGAAGGGGTTTGAAGCTCAACAACAACAAAAAAGTTAGTATTTTCTGCATTTGGGAGATGTTACTTTCTTGGGAATTTGGTCACAGGCATAGGGTCACTTAATAAAACCCTACCCCAGAGAACTGAAACCCCTAGAGAAGTTTGACTAATGCCTACAGAGATCCTATGACCCAATTCTATACAGTTTTATCCTATTACAGCCTGAAATCAAAGATGAAATATTATGACTCTAAAGCCAGGGCATGCCTACCACCTTCACTACCAAGTGGCTTCAGAGGATATCTTCTTCTTAGTCTGGAGAAGAGAAGGCTGAGGGGGGATCTGATCAACGCCTATAAATCCTTCAAGGGGGGGTGTCAGGAGGATGGGGCCAGTCTTTTTTCAGTGGTGCCCAGGGACAGGACAAGAGGGAATGGGCACAAACTTGAATGTAAGAAGTTCCACCTAAACCTGAGGAGGAACTTCTTTGCTGTGAGGGTGGCAGAGCCCTGGAAGAGGCTGCCCAGGGAGGTAGTGGAGTCTCCTTCTCTGGAGACATTCAAACCCCACCTGGACACGTTCCTGTGGGACCTGCTCTGGGTGGCCCTGCTTTGGAGGGGGTTGGACTGGATGATCTCCAGAGGTCCCTTCCAACCCCATGTGATTCTGTGATATTGAAATTATACTAGCTGTGGGACACTTGGTTTCTCTGTGCAGCACTTGTACTGCCCATAAGTAAGCAGAGATGGAACCCTTAATGAGGTGCATTCCAAGAACTGCAAGGTAAATGGAAAACTCACCTGCGTCCGTCAGTGTTTACCTTCTAGATCAAACCTCGGGTCAAGCTGGGAGGAGAGTGTTAAGGTCCTGACCTGAGGACGGGCCAACTGGCTTGAACTCAGCTACTCTGCCGTGGGTTTTCTGTGCAAAGAGATTTATTTCACCTGCTCTTGGCTCCTCGTTTTCAAAGCAGGGCAGTTGTACCTTTCTGTCCCGCAGGGGTGGGAATACAACGTGGCTGGAGGCGCTCGGTCGTTACTGGTTTGGATGGACAATAAACCCACCCGTTATCCTGATTATACAGGTGGCAAAAGCAACACGGGGAGTTGGCTTTGTCTTGGGGGTGGGCTAGAAATGATGGAGTAGTTGATGTAGTCTGGGAATAACCTGTTCTGACGCCAGATCCCCGTTTGGCCATCCTGCTGCTGTCTGTGCTGCGCTTGGCTTTGGGTCGGAGGTGCTGAGGAGTTCCACCTAGGGGAGTAGCTGGGGGTGAAAACATCTACTTTCCCCTCCTTTACCAGCTGCATTTTCTTCTGGAAGTCTTTCAGCCTAGCTCAGTCTCGAATTCCTTTAAAAAAATAAAAAAAGAACAAAAGGTTTGGTTTTGCTTTCGTATACTGACACCATGCTGATGCTTGTCGCTGGGCTTGGCTCCACAGCACTTCCCATGACCCCAGTGAGATATTTTGGAAAAGAAATATTACAGCAAGCATAAACTGGCCCCGAAGGAGAGCGTGTTCAGTGAGCCTGTGTTGCAAAGCGCTTGCGTCAAGGAAGCTGGGAAGCTGTGCAGAACCCTTCTCTCCAGCAAACCACCTCATGACAAGGTTTTCGGGAAGTGCTGACACAAAAGGACCTTGGTGCTCTTTATGCAAGGGCTGGTTGGCCTTCCTTCTAGTATTTACAGCACCCTCATTGATCCCAGGTGTCGGTGGAGCGGAGGAGGCTTTGCTCCCATCTCTTAGATGCACAGCTCGGGGTGCTACCACGCAGTGGATTGGCCGTGTTCAAAAGTTGCCGACAAAGTTGCAGGTGGTCAACAAAGTGTTCATCCACCTTGGTCACTGACCAAAGGGAAGAATAATTAATGCAAAGTTGTGAGAGAAAGAAAAAGCAGAAATATGCGCATGTTCCTTTTTTTGCTCCCTCTTAGCAGATTTTCATAGAATGGTTTAGGTTGGAAGGGACCTTAAAGACCATCCAGTTCCAACCCCCTGCCCTGGTCAGGGACACCTCCCACCAGACCAGGTTCCTCAAAGCCGTGTCTAGCCTGGTCTTTGTGTTCTTCTTTTTTGCCAAAGATTGCAGTACCTGATTGCTCAAAACAATTGATTAGTTTAGCTAAAAATAAGCAGTTTGTTTTAGCTATTTATGGGTGAAGTGTAGACCAGCCTATTTTTTGATGTTTCTGTAACAAGATGTTTCAGATTGTTCAAGCTGGGATCCTTAGTGGAATGGGCTACCAGTTACCACTGGGGTTTCCAGTCCACTCTCTTAAACAGAAGACCCTTTGGTGTGAGAGACCCACGTCCAAGCTGCCTTCTGCAAAGACTGATGCCCAGGTGCATCAGTCACCAGGATGTTGTCTCCATTATCTTTTGTTGTAGAAATGGTGGGATGGCTTCAAAAGAGAAGCCTGAAGGGTTCATGTAGCATATCTGATGGTTTGGTGATGGGTACCCTCTAATAGTAAGGGTAATGGGGGCAGAGAAAAGTACACGGTCTGGCTCACGTATGTGAGATTTGAACTTGGGATTCCCTCATACGTGATGGACAACCAGTACTGGGGCTACTCTGCCCTGGAGCACTGGGTCCAGTTCTGGGCTCCCCAGTTCCAGAAGGACAGGGAACTGCTGGAGACGGGACAGCAGAGGGCTACAAAGATGATGAGGGGCCTGGAGCATCTCTGTTGTGAGGAGAGGCTGAGGGACTTGGGTCTGTTTAGTCTGGAGAAGAGAAGGCTGAGGGGGGATCTGATCAACACCTATAAATACTTCAAGGGTGGGTGTCAGGAGGATGGGGCCAGTCTTTTTTCAGTGGTGCCCAGGGACAGGACAAGAGGGAATGGGCACAAACTTGAATGTAAGAAGTTCCATCTAAACATGAGGAGGAACTT
>VXAK01012048.1:55674-67229 GCA_013399435.1 Arenaria interpres
TTCATCAGGTTCCTCTCTGCCCAACTCTACAGCCTGTCCAGGTCTCTCTGGACGGTGGCACAGCCTTCTGCTGGGTCAGCCACCCCTCCCAGACTCCCAGCCTTGTGGGATGCTGCCCCATTTTCCAGCAGTGCAGCAGGTACCGCTCACAGGACCTTTCCTGAGCGAAATGCTGCTGAATTCTGGGGAGATTTTCCAGTGGGAAAGATGAAGGAAAACCGCCAGGACCTAGAAAGGAAAAACCCATTTCTTTTAGTGGAAGGGGTTTAGAAAAGGTGGAGTGTCAGCCATAGAATCATAGAGTCATTCAGGGTGGAAAAGACCCTTGGGGTAGTCTAGCAGGACTCGGGCACAGGACTTGCCGTGCTGGCTCAGACCGGTAAAATGTTATTAAAATGGTCACTGGGTAGCACCATGTTCATAACCGTGCTCAACCACGGAGAATACTTCTGCTGTTTGCATAAATCTCTGCTGGATTTTTGGGTTCTTTTGGCGGTCCCACAGGCACTCTGTCTCGAGCAAGTTCGCAAGAAAAGGGCCGTCTCTCTCAAATTCCCAGGGAGCCATCTGCACGACTCTGCTCTGCGCTTCATAAATCAAAATACTTGGCTCCAGCTCTATCTGTTTCACGGGGAGGGGGGGGTGACGAGCTCTCTGGGTGGGTGGGACACTTTCACACATGGAGCTTTTTCAACCGGGTGCTCTCTGGGTCTCACGTTTTTAAAGTGAGGTCATTAGGATGGACTAAACGATCTCTTCCACCGTTAGGCACGTCTGCCCCCTCCTATCCCCGCTCACCCGCTTGCTTTCTCTTCTCAAAGAACCATTTCTTCAGATCCCTCTCTATGTTCTTATATGGTTAATTTCCCAATCTTCCTCGCGCCTCCTTCATCATTCTCTGTTTTGTTTTGGCTCTTCCTTTCGACAAAGAAAGCTGGACACAGTTATTGCGGAGGATGGACTCCTATCATTCCTGTAATTCCATTGGATCTTCCAGTATTGTCTTTGTGGTCTTTTTGGCATGCCTCAAGATTGATTGGTTTTGCTGAAACGTGAGCAATATTTTTACTGAATTGTTTGTCAGGGGGTTAATTTTGTTTTTAAAACACCAGCCAAGGCAGTTTCGCTTGTCTCCCGTTGCCCAATTCTCTCTGCAAGACAGGACCTTCTGAGACTCTCACAGTTGCCTTTTCTTGATGCCAGGGGTAAATGATGGGAACCCTGGTTCAGATACTTCTGAGTTGAAAATGGCTGCTTGTGCCAGATTTCCACCCGCTGCATTTTTGCTAAAATGGGTATTTTGAATTTATCTGGATGAGCACTCCTATCCCGGTATCACCTGATTTCGGTGAAACTGAAAAAACAAATTATCAGCATCTAGTGATGCCTCTCTGAGAGCGACTCCCAGGCGCTCCTGCTTTCTAGAAGGCATGTGGCCACAGTGACGTTTTCGTTTCATGGAAAGTAAGTTAAAGCTGTAATTCCCTGAAAGAGCATTACACATTGACTCAAAGTCCATGAAAACATTGTTATCTTAGGACACCTCTGCAGTGGAGGCAAATCCTTTTGCTTCTGTCATCTCCTTGACTCTTTCTTGAGGCCACAGCAAGCAAGTTCTCACCCGGTGCCGTTTGGTGGCGGATCTTAATCATGTTCTTAGGGGCCAGTTCTGTTCCAGAAACCACCACCGCAGCTACTGTCTCTTTGACCACATCAGAAGGAAAAGGGAAGTCTGAAAGAGAGACGGAGCTAATTGCCTTCTGATCTGTAGATGAAAAGTTGCGTCCTTTTCCACTTGCCTTAAACGTGCTGGTTTAAAAGAGATCATTTTATTATTAAAGTAAACCTGCTCGCTCTGGGCCTTCTCTTGGTAGGTCTCTGTTAGGTTATTGTGTGAGATGCAAAGTGATTTCTGCTCAAAATAGTTGCTGTGGTTAACTGTAGAGAGGACCCGTGAACCCAGAATCAGCCGGTGGTGGTGGTGGGGGGGAAGGACCAGTGAGACGTGGTCACGCGGAACCAAAAAGAATTCCTACAAATGGAAGATTTCCCATAAAAAGCTGCCCACTGTTATCTGCTTGTTCCCGTTTCTCTCCCTGGCAGGTTTGAGGTTGTGCTGGAACGTACAGCTTTTTGACATTCTTTCCTGTGTATCATTTTCTCCTCTTCCTCTGTCCCCTTCCCCCCATCTCTAATGTTTGTGTTTGAGTTAAAGGTGGACACAGCGGGAGAGAGGTTTGGGTTCCCCCCTCCTCTTCCCCTCTGATCTCTCATCTCTTATTTGTGTCTGTAAATGTTTGGTTTTATTTGATGTACATTTGCCAGAGAAATGCTGGGCCCAGCTCCAGGCAGTCTCATTTCCCTCTTCCATCTTGAGACATTCCAGACCTGAACAGCATGAGCTTGCACAGCTAAATATTTAGGAGAAAGCAGTGAAGTTGTGTCACCAAAAAGCTCTGAATATCCCTCCGAATAGAATGAGATTATCATAGAATCATAGAAGGGTTAGATTTGGAAGGGACCTTAAAAATCATTGAGGTCCAACCCCCCTGCCCCGGGCAGGGACACCTCCCACCAGACCAGGTTGACCCAGGGATGGGGCAGCCACAGCTTCTCTGGGCAACCTGGGCCAGGCTCTCACCACCCTCAGAGCAAAGAATTCCTTCCTGAGATCTCATCTAAATCTCCCCTCTTTCAGTTTAAATCTGTTACCCCTCATCCTAGGGCTCCCCTCCCTGACCCAGAGTCCCTCCCCATCTCCCCTGGAGCCCCTTTCAGGACTGGAAGGGGCTCTAAGGTCTCCCCGGAGCTTTCTCTTCTCCAGGCTGAACCCCCCCAACTCTCTCAGCCTGTCCTCATAGTTAAGAGGAGAGGAGCTCCAGCCCTCGGATCATCTTCATGGTCCTAATTGTTTAGTGTGTGCAGAGAAAGATATATCACACCTTTTCTACGACATGTCTTGAAGCAGACTGGGAAAGGCCTATCAACTATTGTGATCAACGCAGCCTCTCACCCGAGTCTCGTATCAGAGGTAAGGTACCACCACACTCAACTCACTTCCAACCCCAGACCACTGCAAGGTCACAGTGCGGTGGCAACTTCTCCATCCAGCAGCGTCCCAGACCCCTCCTTGCACAGGTCAACTTCTTTCACTGAAGATCAGAGTCTTTGTGTTTCTTCATCTTGTTCCTCTTTTATGGTTTTAGGACTTTCTCCGAACGTGGAGAGGAACGATGGCAGAGCATGCTTCACCTGGAGCACAGGCACCGCACCGCTCGTCCTTGGTGAGACAAACGTCACCTGCTGCTGAAAGTTCTGAATCTGGCACTTTGCCTGCAAAGGCTTTCAGAGATTTCTAAACCTCTTTTAGAAGTTGATGCAGAAGTTTGCCAGAGGCTACTACCACAAGGTGTAGGAGGGTAGATCGTCATCAGAGGAGTAAAGCAGACAGCCAGGACTCTCTGCCTCTCATGCTATTGCAGCTAATTTTGACAGAGCCTGTGGATCACAGCACAAAGTCTGAAAAAAGTACCAGAGTTTTAGGGTAGCTTCTGGACATGTAGCGCTTGTATGAATCAAGCTCCAAGCCTTCAGATTGGACGTGTCCATGGGAGCAGCTCTTTCTCCTCCGTTGCCACATGCCTTGGACGTGATGGCAGTAGAGAAAATTGAAAGCCAATGGGATTCTGGAGAAAGAGGTGCAATTTATCCTCAGTGATGCAGGAGTAACTCCGCATGGAGGCTCCTTCACGCCCAGATGAGCGAGACAAGATGAAGACCGGCTGCCTGCCCTGCCTGGTAGCACCTAGACCTGCATCTTCCAGTTGCCTCCTGCCCATCAGAAAGGTTTTTAACAGTTCTCTAATCAAGTAAGGACCACACTGCATTGAACCAGTTGCCTGTGTGCTGGCGCGAGGCCTTGAAGTGGTTTGGAGAGGGAGGACAAAGACCTCACACCTTCTTCCAGCCTCTGCCCAGGACACGCTCCAGAAACATCAAACACCATCCCGTTCCGCTTGTTTTCTGGGCGAAAACGGGGTGTTAAAACAGGGCTACTACTTACACAGACACACATTATCCTTACAGCAGCCCAGGCCCAGCATTTTCCTTGTTTAGATGGGAAACATCTGAAGCCCGGTCACAGGGGAATAAATATTCCCAGTGGATGAAGGGGAGGAAAAGGGAGACAGGGAGAGCCAAGCCAGCAGCCTGACTGAATGCAAATGGGAGAGAAAGTGAACCAGCTCTGCGCTGCCAAAGTCTGGATTTTTCTGTGAACCTTGGGGCTGTTTTTGCTTTTCCTCGTGCCCCCGCTTCATGGAAATCAGCGTGTGTTTATTCATATTTAAATAATGCATTCCTAGCTCTTGTGTTTGTAGCGCGAAGCTAGAAGTGGAGTAAGCCCGAACTCACTAACATCCTGAAAAACCACCGAGTTTATTATTATCTCTCAAAAAATGGGAGCTTTAAGGCCAGTCTCCTGGAAAAGGGGAAGTCAGGATGGTTGTTTTTTGAATGTTCGCTAACTCAATGTATTGATAATAATAAAATCTTTGGTGGAAAACAGAAGCTGGTTTTAATTTCTGGTTTTATTAACTGGAATGGAGGCTACAGAGACCTTAGGGAATTACCTATTTTTGTGTGTATTAATATACACGTTTTTCTTTTAACTGAGCAGCTGATGGAGAAAAATCCATCAAAACTGTAAATAAAACGTTTTTCTCCCTTCTTGGGATTTGTTCTGTAAATAACTCCAATTGGTTTTGGACCAGAGGCCAGACCTTGAGCACTTAATCAGGGGATCACCTGGGCTTTTTCCCCAGCATCACTCGGGAGCATCTGGCGCGTTCTCCGCGTGGGACGGGCACGTGGCTTGTGCCTGGCTTTGGAAGGGAGGCAGCGATGATCTCCCGCTCTTCCCACAGCAGTTTGGAGCACACGAGAGAGTGAGACGACACGGCTTAGAGGTCTTCCACGCCGGCGCCTTCTGCTCCCGGAGACATGTATAAGTGACAGACGACGCTGCCTCCCGGGTACCGAGCAACCGCCGCCCTTCAGCAAAGCCCCTGCCTCGAAGGTTGGTAATGCAGATGAGATCTGGAGCACTTTAAAACCAGCTCCCGCTTCTGAAAGCGGATTAATATTGGTTTAAATAGATTCTGGTGCTTTCTGAAAGAGGCACACCCCTGTCTGCAGGCAAAGAGGTTCGAAGTGCGCTAACGAGGAGAGCTGGTTTAGGAAATCTGTGCTGTCTCTCTGAACGTAACTATCCTCTGATCTTCTCTCTTCTTGCATATCCGAATTTGGTGAATTTTAAGGAGTTTCGTAGAGACGGAGTGAACGAAATCCCACCCGGCAGCCTGGGCAGAGGCAGAATGCGCTTCTACGTATGCTGCCTCGGCTTGCCAAAATATTTCTTGCTTCCAATTGGAAAGAGGCAGGTTTCCTGGTGGGACAAACAGCCTGCTTCAGTCATGACCTGTGGGCCAAAAGACTTAATGGCTTTTCTGTGAGGTGTTCATCATTTATAAATAGCTGGCTTGAAATGTAACTAATTTCCTTCACAAATTACTGTAGTTTGGGTCACTTGTGGACCAAAGCAGTTTCAGTCAAACTGAAAAATGGGAAAGGAGAGGGGACGTAAGATGGTGATAACGCACACAGTTCAAGGGGAAGGTTTGTGTGTGTCTTCCTTGATGACTACCCTGTCCAGTTGCAACGGATCCAAAGCTGCAGAGGAGAAGGGCTGAAGGGAGGTGAACTAAATCTGACCAGTGAGATAACTTTTTAAGGGTAGCCTCAAATCTGAGTTCAGTTAAAGCGAAGTCTTTTAAGGGGGGAGGCAAAGATACTCCTGGAGTGTCTTCAGTCCAGAGAGACCGAAGAGAGAGAGGAGAGACTGAAAGGCTGAGAAATTTGGAATATGGTGTGAAGGCTCTTGTTTGTGAGTCTTTGATAGTAGAGCAGGTGAGATCATGCTTCCTCTCTCCCACCTGTCCTTGATTTACAAAGGATGGAAGCTGCTACCACAGTCTTGGTTGCAGACACCTGGCTCAAGCTCAAGCCGAGCAGCTCACGTCTTTAACACCGGTGATTTCCTTTCCTGCGTCAAGATAGCGTGGTGATGGTCCTGGACACGTTCTGGTGGTAGGGACCACTGGAGGTTTGGGTGGAACTGACCTCTGCTCAGTTCCTGCCGCACAATCCCACGGCACAAACACAATTCCCTCCCAGAAGCCTTGCCGGGTGCATCGTAGGCTTAAATAGGGGACTGAAAAAATGTCTTTCATCTCTTGCAGCCACCCACCAGTTTCAAGCCGTGCAACCGCGGTGGGGTGGCACGGGGGGCAAAGGTTCCTTTGCCAGCGGAGGGTGGTGTGCCCCTTCTGGCTGTATTCGGAGCGTGAGTGCCCTGACTCTGTTCACTGGCGCTACGCTCAACTGCTATTTTTAAAAATTACTTACAAAACCAGAGCAGATTCTTTTTTGCTCCCACCCCGTGTCCTATTTGGGAAATGACGTCAACGCGTCGGCAGCAGGGGCTGGGGTGCTGGACCTCAATTGGCCAGAGATTTATTAGCTCTGGAAAGAGGGGGGCTTGAGCATCCCCTCAGGCTCTGGGATGGGGATTTGCAGTCTGGGGTTGGGGGTGATCCCTGAAGAAACCCTCCAAATGGGAAGCCAGGGGTTGGAAGGGGTAGTTGGCATTGGCGTCCTTCGAAGCACTGACATCTGGTCGTTGCCATCTGGGCCAGCAAGGAGCTGAACAGCCTGTCACTTGAAGGCCTAGAATTATTTTCCTAAGTGTTTTTAGAACCTTTTGTGAAGTTCCCCGGAATGAATCACTGTTGAACAACAGCTCAGTAAACACCGTGCGGTTAAAAATGAACTGAGCGCGGTACAGCGTGAGTTGCGATCGAGGTCTCAAAGAAGAGGTTAGCCCAAAACTGCAAAACACACTCTGTTCTTTTCCCTAACGCGATAAAACTCCTGCCAGCCTTCTCAGAAATCAGATTTTCAGAAATTTCTAGCAATAGCTGGGATTTCTGAGGGCTCTCCTCCACCCCAGAAGGCTCTGATGATTGATAAATGGCACACATGCTGCTGTTTAAATACCGCAAAGCAGGCACGTGTCCCCAGCCAAGGGCACAAGGACACGGCCCCTGATTGGGAAAAGCTTACGAGGGGGGTGTGTGTGATTCTCACACGTGCTTTTCTGGGAGCTCCTTGATGCAATCTGAGCCTAATGAGCACACCTGAACAAAGTAAACAAAGATGAAAAAGAGCAATTCCTCAGCCTTTTTGCGGCCAGACTTATAACTGCAGCCGTGCCCCGGGAGCTCGAGGCGAAACCCTCCTGCCTGCCCACCAGCCCCTTGCTGCTTCTGCCAGAAAATTTCCCAGGTAAGAGTAAGATTTTAGTACCTGACTCCAACTGTGTGGTGCCTCAAGCTGTAAGGGAGGGGGAAATGTTTTTGTTTGCTTTAGGCGAAGGGTATTGCTCGTTTTCTGGAGTCCCCTCCTTCTGGGTAAGCGGTGCTGCTGTGGCTGGGATGGAGCGGGATGAGGCAGCCAGCGTCTCTCATCGGCGCTTCCCCCGCGCCTGTTCTTTTCCCACCTGGGACGAGCCGCCGCGTCGCTGTGCGCCTGTCTCTCCCAGGTGTAAAGCGGGAGCGAGCTGTGTGACTGTGTTGTGAGGTTCCAGTCATAAACACGTGAAGCATTTGCCCGTTCTAGAGTAGAAAAGAAGATTGGAATGACCAACAGCTGTACTTTTATCAGTTGTGTTTTTCCCTTTTCTGACTTTTTTTTTTTTTTGGAACTGGACCAGTGTAGTGGGACGACTGTTAGTCACCTCACCCTCGTTTGGCTGATAGGGGAGATGATGCTGGGTATTGGGATGGAGGAGCTGCCTGTTGGACCAAACCAGCTGAGGACCAGCAGATCTGATGAGCTTTGCGGCAACCTTCTGGACAGGTCTGATGCACTGTAATGTAGAGAGGGAGAAGAAACAGTGGGGTTTGGCAGAGAACGAGGTCAGACCCGCCGTTGCATGGATGTGGTTGTTCAGCTTTGAGGGATGGGTTGGCTCATGAACCAATTTTGAAGGGAAAGGACCTCTGAGAACTTGGATTTGGCTTTGTGTAGCACTGCTCAGCTTCCCACAAGCAGTGCCATCCTAGGACTGGCCAGCAGGTCGAGGGAGGTCATCCTCCCCCTCTGCTCTGCCCTATCTGGAGCACTGGGACCAGTTCTGGGCTCCCCAGTTCCAGAAGGACAGGGAACTGCTGGAGAGGGGACAGCAGAGGCTACAAAGATGATGAGGGGCCTGGAGCATCTCTCTGATGAGGAAAGGCTGAGGGACTTGGGTCTGTTTAGTCTGGAGAGGAGAAGGCTGAGGGGGGATCTGATCAACACCTATAAATACTTCAAGGGTGGGTGTCAGGAGGATGGGGCCAGTCTTTTTTCAGTGGTGCCCAGGGACAGGACAAGCGGGAATGGGCACAAACTTGAATATAAGAAGTTCCACCTAAACACGAGGAGGAACTTCTTTCCTGTGAGGGTGGCAGAGCCCTGGAAGAGGCTGCCCAGGGAGGTGGTGGAGTCTCCTTCTCTGGAGACATTCCAACCCCACCTGGACACGTTCCTGTGGGACCTGCTCTGGGTGGCCCTGCTCTGGCAGGGGGTTGGACTGGATGATCTCCAGAGGTCCCATCCAACCCCATAGCATTCTGTGATTCTGTGACTACTTAGATACATGGATTCAGGTTCACTTGATGAAGCCCAGGGTTGAGGGAATGGGCTGAGACAGCTACGGAAGTGTTAGGAATTATTTCTGAGATATCACGGGAAATGGATGAGATCCCAAAATGTAGGGAAAGGATGCACGTAATGATGGCCTTTGAAGACAGGAGAGGGAGAGAGAGGTGAAAAGAAATGGCTAGTAGTCATCCCAGTTCCAGTTCCTGGAAAAAGTGGAACAAAGGAGCCCTGCGTAAGCATCTAGAAGATAACAAGGTGATAAGTTGCAGGCGTGCAGGGCTGTCAGGAAGAAATCCTACCAGAGCAGTCTGCCCCCTTTTTTTTTTTTTGACAGAGTAACCAACCAAGGGAAGAAAAAGGAGATGTCCTATATTCTGGGTTGGGTGAGGTTTTCCATGCTCCTTCACATGATACTCGTAAGCCAGATGCAAGCATAAGCCCAAGGTGCAACTTGTGGAATATGGGTGCACAGCCCCACGGAAAGACCTATGCACTGAACAGCCCTGGGTGCTTTGCATCAAACGGGAAGGGAGCGATGGGGGGAACCACAGGGTCTCTGCCCGGTCAGTCAATTCTTGTCATTAATGACTTCCTAGGTGCAATAGAGATAACGCTCGTCAAATGCGATGGCAGTGTCATGCCCGGAGGTGTGCAAGCACCCAGGAGAACAGAGGCGGCCTTCAAAGGGGTCTTCAGGGGCTGGAGGACCAAATGGAAAGATGTTTGATACGGACAGGCATAAAATAGGAGTGAATAAGCCCCTGGAAAAATACAAGGTAGGCGATGGCTTGCAAGACAGCAGGTAGGGAATGTTTTAGTGGTGACAATCACAAGATGACTGTGTTCCAAACGCCTTGCTCCTACTGTTGGTTGAGACCAACGTTATCCTAGGACAAAGAAACACGAGTGTAGTCTCTCTGCTTAGCTCTGGAGGAGGGGAGTTTGGCTGGAGTGTTATGCCGTAGTAGTGGGTGCCAGACTCCCCCAAAGCTGTAGATCAGTTTGAGTTGACAGCAGAAAAAAAAAAAAACCCAAAATAATCACACGTGTAGAGAAGGCATTCTCCGCATGGTTTGAGTTTGTGGAGAAGGCTGTGTGCTCCCATCTCAGCTTGCTGCAAAAGACAGAAGACAAACAGTTTTCTGTGTCAGTAGCAGACAGGACAAGAAATCTCCCTTACAACCTATATTGCAGCAGAGGAGATACGGGTTAGACATCAGGAAACCCTTCTCATGACAAATGCAGTGAAGCACTGGAGTCTTTTAGGGGAGATTTCAAAGCCTTTGCATAATTCCAAGAATTGTGACATGGCGCTGCTGCCACAGGTAGAGATAGAACTTGCAGGAGAGAACAACAGAGAGCATGGATAGCGTAGTTGTGAAAACCAGAGAAACCTTCTGGCAAATGAGTTTCTCTTCCAGTCTCAAGCTATTGGTAACCTTGGAATGGACCAGTGTCCCTGCCAGACAAGTGGCAGAGGCAGGAGAGATTGCTCAATGAGAACAGAGATGCTTGGCAGTCCTTTTAGAAACAAAGGTAGCAGAAGCACTCGCAGGCTTTTGTTGACTGTTTCTGCCTTATTTTATTTTCCAAATACTAGTAACAGGTTGTGCAACTGTCAGGACATGAAGATCCTCTCCCAGGCTTCAGTTTAAGTGTCTGGGGGCCACTGGCTTTAAAGGGATTTCAGGTTCTGGGTCCACGAGGGAAATCGGAAGGCTTTCAAGTCTTGGGAGAACTGACTTCCATCTTGACCACTTCCATGATTCTTTCCCTGACCCATTTATTTTCATCCATGCGCTACTCTGAAGGGAATCACAGAATCGCATGGGGTGGGAAGGGCCCTCTGGAGATCATCCAGTCCAACCCCCGGCCAGAGCAGGTCCCACAGGAACGTGTCCAGGTGGGGTTTGAATGTCTCCAGAGAAGGAGACTCCACCATCTCCCTGGGCAGCCTCTTCCAGGGCTCTGCCACCCTCACAGGAAAGAAGTTCCTCCTCATGTTTAGGTGGAACTTCTTATGTTCAAGTTTGTGCCCGTTCCCTCTGGTCCTGTCCCTGGGCACCACTGAAAAAAGACTGGCCCCATCCTCCTGACACCCACCCTTGAAGGATTTATAGGTGTTGATCAGATCCCCCCTCAGCCTTCTCTTCTCCAGACTAAACAGACCCAAGTCCCTCGGCCTCTCGGCAGCACTGACAAATATCCACTCAAAGGTCCCAGATCCTTTCGCTACTCTGACTTCTGGTTATATCTCCTTTCCAGTCCGCAATCAATCCGTTGTGGTTGTCTGAATCTGAACGTTAGCCTAAAATTTCTGCTAGCCTTGCTTAAAAATTTATTTCAAAATAAATTCTATTTATTTCAAAAGTAATAAAGCTCAAAAGTCTCCCTGTCATTCTCTCCCTTGCACAGCCAGACAGCGCTGATTTCCTCAGCCTGTTCTCAGGAAGTTTGCATTAAAATACTGTTTAAAAATTGGACTTTCTTTGCTGGGCCATGTTGAGTTCAGCTAAACATAGCTTACCTGGAGGAGGCACCAGGGCGTTGCACAGCTCGGGCAGCTGGCGTTACGCAGGTCAGCAGGACCGATGGACATCGTCCCACAGAGTATCAGGCTGTTTCTTGAGCCTGCTGGTAGTTACACAAGGACATCCCGAGTTCCTGGGAGCAATTACTGACTTTTTAAGGACAACAAAATCACTGAAGCTCTTGCAGAAGATGGGGAGAGTGAGGGAAGGAGAGCAGAAAGGTCTGCAGCTCGCCTGGACTGACTGCAAAGGAAAGCTCAA
>VXAK01012048.1:79427-95436 GCA_013399435.1 Arenaria interpres
TTTTATTAAACCCCCGCCCCTGGGGCAGCCGGGGGGGCGGGCGGGCGGCGAGATCTCCTGCCTGAAGCTGCCTGCGGGGAGGGAAGGGGGCTCAGGCCGGGACAGTCGGCCTCTGCGGTTTGAAGTGCGTGGTTGCTCCCGTTCCAACCGGTTCCCACCCTCAAAATGTTCCTTGTTTTATTTCTGCCTGCCACTCCACTGACTCGGGGGGACGCTACCCCACCGCTCCGCCTTCCAGCTAAAAGAACAGGTAAGGCAGAGCTGCCGCCTGCACGGAAAAGGTGCCTCCGAGGTGGTACCTTCCTTCCTTCGCTGTCCTTTCCCCTTAAAACTAACACCAGGAGTGCAGAGGGAGGTGGTAGTCAGCCTCGTTTTAACTAGGCTTGTTATGAAAATGAGTGAAGGCTTTGTGGGCTGTAGGGAGACAAGGAGATCGTTGCCAGCTTCTCAGCCGTGGCAGCCCTCTGGATGCACCGAATGCAGCACCAGCTGGGATTGCGGGCCAATAATTGGTTGGGGCAATAACTGCTTAACTGTTTCTACTGAATAAAAGCAACGTATCGGATTCCTGTCTTCAACTTTTGACCCTTAAACTAGAGAATATTTTGTGGTGAGATCTCGGTTGCTCTTCCTTTCATTTGGCCCATCTGGTTTCCTTCGCCCTTAATGCATTACCTTTAAGGGTTAGCCTCTTTATTGTTGTATAGTCCTTTCTGGCCACGTCTGCTGATGTGTTTTATGTTGCATTCTCTAGAGAAGTTTAGGAGAGAGATCTAAGGAGGCACAGTTCTGTGCTACGTAGGCTTCAAGAACATCTACAGCTGACTAAAGGAACTTTAATCCTTTAATACCAGGTTGTAATTCTGCATGGGATAAGGACAGTGTCTTTAAACTCCAGAGCTTGGCACCAGTTATTAAAACACCGATGCAGAGTGTTGTGGTTTTGTTATTATGTGAGAAACTTTCACGCTGCATGCTGAATTCCCTTTCTTCCTTGCACTATCACCTACTTGTTGTGTCTCCCCACTCTCGCCTTTTTTTTAATACTAACTCAGAGATTTGGTTGCCGTGAAATATTTGGAAGGTATATTGTACATAATATTTGTTTATTCCCTTTTTGTTAATGTAAAATGTCCTCTCTGCCTGTATCACTGCTGTGCTTTCCCTTCCAACTTCATAGAACTGGATTATGTGAAACCCTGATATTTACAACCTCAAAAATATTTAGCTAAAAGCAGTGCGATCACTTTATCTAAATATAAGCATTAAGAAGGGCTCCACAGTTCAGGTGAATCTGTCTTTGAGATCAGAATTACCTCCTAATAAGGAACAAAGTACCTGCCTCGGGGAAGAATTATCGAGAAGATAATTTCATTTTTCTTCTGTCTTTTGAAAGCTCCCGTTACGCTTTAACACTTATCAAAACTTATCAGAATTGTAGATCTGAAGGAGCTGCAGTAACTTGGACCTGAGGCATAAATGAAAGCTAAAAATCGTTTGAAAATAAATCTATTGCAGGTTTATTGGAGAAAATAGCGATTCAAAATCCTTCCTGTCTCTTTCCGACAATCTAGACCTGAGCTTTCACAATTGGGACTTACTTCCCAGCGGAAGGCCGTTGTCCTCAGAGCTCGGCCAGAGCGCTCCGTGGGACCCTTTGGGTTGCCTCATTTGCTGAGAAAGTCTTCTGGAGGCAGCTTGGTTACGGGCATCGTGTGTGTTTGCCCCTTCTGCCTCCGCGTTGTAGATCTCCCCAGCGAGGTTTTGGCTGCGATAACTTAGTGGGAGCCCGTAGTCACTCAGCCCGGAGTTATGGCTGAGCCGTTTGCTGACCCTCTGCTTCTCCAAGCTGCAGTCCTTTTGATGGTTGGTGGCTTTCTCAATCCAGTTTTAGAGCTGTTGAAGTCGCACGTGTGTGTGTGTGTGTGTGTGCGCGTGTGCCTGTGCAGGTACGTGCCTGCACGTGGATCCCATCCGTCTCCGTGTTTCCCGTATCCGTGATTGTGCTTTTAATGGTTCTTCTGCTTGCTCCCAGCTGACGCAGGCCGATATGAACCTGATGGAGCCTCCGCTGCTTCAGTATCCCGACTGGAAGGGACACATGTTGTAAGTCTTCCCTTTTCTGTAACGCTTCCCTTTTTGACTCCATGTCTGATGAGCAGAATGGAGGAATATAAACCGCTTCTGCCACACTCACTAGTTAAAAATTTTCTAGGCCGTTCAGTCATCCTTCTCATTGCAAAACTGTAAATTAGCTGCCCCACCAGTTCATCCGGTTAAAAAATCCTTTTATGTGGGAGAAGATGCGAGTTTTCTAAAGCAGACACAGTTTTCAAAGCACTGTAGACGTTAACAAATCGGGTAACTCCAAGCGGTCCTTTGAAACGTAGTGAACGCCCGGGGACTTGAATGCTGCTCGTCTCTGCCTTGATTAAATCTCATCAGAAATGTTATAGACGTTATCCGTGACGCCTTTGCCGTGTGTAAAAGTTATGTCTGTGGCACGGGCCTGAGCTATCCTCTTTTCTAGCTATTTTCACCGGACTTTGCTGTGCCCTGGCTTTATTTTCCCGAGACGTGGACCCGGGGAAGCCCAGCCTCTTGCAGAATAAGCTGAATCAATATTTGCTTTTGTGTCTTTCTCAGTTTACGGGAGGAAGTGGCTCGATTTTTGACCTATTACTGCAAGGCCCCTGCACCTCTTAAGGCAGAAAATGTGGGTAACCCACTTTCCATTGGTGTCTCTTCTAATGTATTGCCGTTTGTTGTCAAACAGTTTCATCTTTTTTTTTCTTTTTAATTTAAAAACAAATGATTTAGTAAGATGACAGCCTTTTTATCACGTGAATGAGATTGATTCATAGCCATTTCAGCAGCTTTTGATGCACGTTTCGGCCCAAACACTTCAGGTCTCTTGTGCATTTGCGTCGTGCTGTGCTTTTGCGTGCCGACTCCTCGTGCTAGTGCTCTCGGCGGGGCTTTGTGTTGTCACCTCCTTATTCAGCTCTGGGACCTACCGTGCCTGTACAGCCACCCAGCCTCCACAAAGGGCACCCAGTGTTTCAGTCGAGTTTAATTTCACCCCGTTCCGCTCTTACCCCTCAGGGCAAAAAGCTGGAATTGAGCCAAGAGGCGGTTGAGCCTGTGCAAACAGACCCTTTCCAGACTTTGCAGCAGTGATGTAAGGAAGGCATCAAGCCCCTGGGTCTCCGCAGGACTTGCTGGCTTGGGAGAGATGCGGGCACCTGCGGGGACCGGGGACTCCTGGCTCTGCTGAGGGCAGGGGGAGCTGGTGCAGCAAATGCTTCTCTGGCTGCAATAATTCAGCAGAAACCCCTCTTGCACGAAGCGAAGTTATCGGAGATCACTTTGCTGGTCCCTGCTCCTCCAAGGCGGCAGGTTCTGCCTGATACTTGGGTGGAAACTCGTGTTTCCATGCCAGCATCTGTCTTCTACAAGGAATCAGACCTGCTCCTGTATGAGACGGTGTTTTCCACTTCTGTCCCAATTCAGCAGAAGGTTGGAGCTGCTGTTACCACAGGGAGATGATAACACGTATTAGGTGATGAAAAGGAGTTTGCTTTTCTAGCAGTTCAGAACTGGTCCCCAATTTTTTCCTCTACTTCAAGCCTGCTCTTTTTCTGAAGTGCTTGCTAGAATCAAGAACGGCGCCGGGACAAAGGGTCTCTGAAACAAAGAACAGGACTAAAGTTATTTCTGGTAAAAGTGGGATTTCGGCAGGAAAAATCTGGGGATGTCCATGCTAGGGAATCGGGGAGAAAATATATTTCAGTGCTATGGTCAGAAATGATTATTTGATAGCGTTGTCTTGCTATGGATGGATTTATCACTAGCCTCTCTCTTTCTTCTGTAGGTGATTGTTTTAAATGGCTGTGGCTCGCTGTTTTCTGCGTTAGCTACAGTCCTTTGTGATCCAGGGGGTAAGTGGATGGTTGGGAGATGTTTTTTAATGTTCGATTTTGCTGGTAAATAGGGTGTTACTCCATTTAAATACCGTTTGATGGGAATGAAGGAGCAGAATTGACATTGGCCTGTTGCAAAGTTCTTGTTTCCTGCGAGATTGTGCTGTGAAATTCGTCGTCCCCGTGGTCTGCAGATGTCATGCACTCACACTTGGTGTCCTGCCCTGTCTGCCTTCGCTGTTTTCATGATGCCCTCTTTTAGTTTGTCAGACTAAATGCGGGCTATACTCACGTTTACCTGGGTTCTTGCAGAAGATGAAAGAAATTAATGTAGAAATAAAGTGGAGGAAAAGGCAGTGACATTAGAGCGTTTCCAGGGGGGCACAGCTGTAAAAAAGCTCTGGCGTTTAGCTGAAGCACATTAGAAGAGAGAAGAAGGATTGTGATCTCTTGGTAACCAATTTTGTTTTCCTCGGTTCCAGAAGCTGTTCTGATTGCTACTCCCTTTTACGGTGGTATCACCCAGAGTGTCTTCCTCTATGGTAATGTCAAGCTGGTGTATGCCTATTTAGACAGCAAGGTAAGATCTCAGGGGAGGGAATACCCACCTCTGTAGTTAAAAAATAATTGATACTGGGAAGTGCTAAGCTTTGGAAATCTCTGCAGGCAGTCTTCAGAACAAGGGTAGGCTGCAGCCCGTGGGCATTTTCCCAATTTATTGCTGGGAAACTGGGCACATAATCTGCAAGAACGTTGTTCGAGACCATAAATCTGGATTCCAGTCTTGCCCTTTTCTTGTATCTTACTCCCAATAACGGCTCTTGAGAGGAAAAAAAATGGTCATTTTGCGCCTTGGAGACAGAAGTATGTACTGTCCTACTAAAGATGGTCCCAGGGGTGGAAGACCAGCTGGAGATCTGGCATTGTTTTAGTTGTTCAAGGATAACTAGAGAATTCTGTGTGTGTGGCCAGTCTATGATGAACATTTCTTTGGTTTTATTTATTTATTTATTCTCTCTGTAGTATAAAAGGGTAAGAAGATGGATGCTAGGTCATTATTGTTGGGTTTTTATTTTCTTTTGGGGAACGTTCTGCAGGGGACTGGCTCAAGGCAGACTCTATTGAATAATCACTTGGCCTTTTTTATCTTCGTGGTGTCTTTCAGATTACTGGAACAAGCACTCGGCCTTTTCAGCTTACAGTGGAGAAACTGGAAAAGGCCTTGCAGGATGCCCGGGCAGAGGTGAGCGTAGCCGAGCTTCGTGTTACCAGTTAAGACTACAATATATTTGAGACAACAGGTCCCAGAAGGGGCCTGAAGATCAAAACATTTTCAAAACCTGGCTTTCTGGTTGTCCTTGTAGAGCTGAGACTGCTTGCAAACTCAGGGGCACTCTTAGGGGGAATCCCCCCCACTCTTGTGTCTGCCCGGTTTTGGTCAGAGCAGAAGGGATAAGCCCAGGGTACCACCAGGTCATTCACAAAGTGCCGGCGCCCGTTCGTTTCACAGCGAACAAAATCTACTTGGGCGTGCACTAAAAAGCAGGGACTACTCAGGGTTTGTCCTTCAGGATGGCCGGCTGGGTTACCCCAAAACTGCGCTGCACACTAGTCCGGATGAACCTGGCTAAGCCCACCAAGAGTTTTAGCGGGAGGGAGAGAGGTGCAAATCTAGAGGCTAAAAGCAGATGAGTATCAGCTTTCTGAAGAGTTAGTCTGTAAGTTTTGACATTGCCCTAAGCCCTGTATATGTTTCGCTGCATCATTAGATCATTACCAGCTCTGACACCTCCAGCCAAGTGTGCGTTAAATGAGAACAGTTTGCATCCACCTAGCTCAAATGCCTGTCTTTCTTGCCTCAATCACTGGCAATCTTCAGTAATTTCTTACTTCCTGATTATTGATACAGCTCAGAGAAAGTTCTCTTCCATGCTGAAGAGAACTTTCACCAAAAGAGTTGCCAAGCCTTGGAACAGGCTGCCCAGGGCAGCGGTGGAGTCGCCGTCCCTGGAGGTGTTTAAAAGCTGGGCAGACGTGGTGCTGAGGGACATGGGTTAGTGGTGGCTTTTTTATCAGTGTAGAGTTGATGGTTGGACTCGATGATCTTAAAGGTCCCTTCCAACCTAGAGGATTCTATGTTTCTATGATTCTAAGCTTTGAGGTGGAAAGTCTTGCTGGAAGACTAAGGGGAATCTTGTCACACTCAGTGCTCCAGTAGAGGGACTGGAAATTCATCCCATGAATCCCACTCTCTTAATACTGCATTATTTGTGTTCTGCAGGGTGTCACTGTAAGGGCCTTAATTCTTCTGAATCCCCAAAATCCCCTTGGGGACATCTACTCCTTGTCAGAGCTACGGGATTACCTGGAATTTGCTAAAAGGTATGTCAGTTTGGAAGGCTGAGGCATCCTGAGTCGATACGGCTTCCGGAATCTGGTGGACCACTTGCTGTCCCTCAATTTATCTGTGAATATCTTTTAAGTCGGGCAAACAGTCTGTTCTTCACACACAGCGGTGGGTTTAGGAGAGGAGAGGGAGTTCTGGGGACAAGGGAACATGGACCATGAAGTCATCTGGAATGGCAAAGCGACTTGCATCAAGGAATGCAAATTTTATTTGTTAGTAGTCCTAAGAAACACTGTGCTTCTCTGGTAGGAGGCTGAATTTCTTTTCCCCTCAGTTTCTCTGTATGTGCAAAGACAAAGAAATATATGGGTTCCCAGGCTCGTCGTGGATCATGGATGCTCTCTGAGATTCGGAATCTGTGAGATTCTGAGTGGACGATGATACAGCTTGTTCTAGACGGGTAGTACGTGCAGGAGTTAATCTTCACCACTGCATTGGGAATGACTAAATTTTTATCTCATTATATGGTTGCGGAGGCTGACAGGTGGATATATCTCAAATGGCTTCAATGTACACGTAATTCTTCTCGTCTGAGGGACGAGAAGCTCAACACAAGCCGGCAACGTGCGCTGGAAGCCCAGAAAGCCCCCCGCATCCTGGGCAGCATCCCCAGCAGCGTGGCCAGCAGGGCGAGGGGGGGATTCTGCCCCTCTGCTCCGCTCTGGGGAGACCCCACCTGGAGCTCTGTGTCCAGCTCTGGAGTCCTCAGCATGAGGATTCTCTGAGAGCTGGATGGAGCCCCTCTGCTGTGAGGACGGGCTGAGAGAGTTGGGGGGTTTCAGCCTGGAGAAGAGAAGTCTCCGGGGAGACCTTAGAGCCCCTTCCAGTCCCTCAAGGGGCTCCAGGAGGGATGGGGAGGGACTCTGGATCAGGGAGGGGAGCCATAGGACAAGGGGGAAAGGTTTTAAACTGGAAGAGGGGAGATTTAGATGAGATATTGGGAAGCAATTCTTTGCTGTGAGGGTGGTGAGAGCCTGGCCCAGGTTGCCCAGAGAAGCTGTTGGTGCCCCATCCCTGGAGGGGTTCAAGGCCAGGCTGGATGGGGCTTGGAGCAACCTGGTCTGGTGGGAGGTGTCCCTGCCCAGGGCAGGGGGTTGGAACTGGATGATCTTTAAGGTCCCTTCCAACCTGAACCATTCTGTGATTCTATGATAGACCTTCTGAGTTGTGAAAGAATGCTTTACTTCTGCAAAATTTGGTGTCCCTCTTCTTTGTATAAAGTGAGGCCTGAATTTATCTCTGCTTCTCTGTCTCTAACCGGGAGCAGCCTTCTTTCCTCATCTCCGTTTTGTCCTGTTGCAGGCATGAATTGCATGTGATAGTAGATGAGATCTACATGCTGTCAGTTTTTGACGAATCGGCCACGTTTCACAGTGTCCTAGGCATGGACAGGTAAAATCAGCTCCTACTTCCCTGGCCACCTTCCAGTGACAGTTCAACATGATGCCCTTGCTGAGAACTTGTGACTGGAAGTTAAGTCATGAGCTCGCAAATTCTGAATCTGCCTTCCACTGATTTCTTTATTTTTTAATTTCTTTTTGGTAATTTCTGAATTGCAGATGCATTCGGGCAAGCCCAATCTAACAAGTAAAAATGGCAGTCCGTTTTCTGTCGTGCTAGACTTTTCAATGGGCGCGTTGGGATTTGCTTGTGGCAGTCCCCAAAACTGGAAACAGATGTTTCGTTTGTTGAGAGTGAGACTTTTTTCTTCCTTCCTAAACGTTTTTACCTCTTTCCCACGTTCCTGTTGATGCCGGTAAAGACTTTCTGTTGCTGTTTACTTTCTTTTCTTTTTTGTTTTATACGGTAGTCCCGGCTCGCAGTGCTATTGCACACTGGAGAATGGGGTTTATTAGGTATTGATTTAATGGGAGGAAGAACTTTTCAAAAAAAGTTGAAAAAACCTTTTAAAAAACAAGAACTCGATCTCCTTCTGAAAAATATTAAGGTTTCAAAGATAGAAAATCACTTTCAATTCTTGGAAAATACGTTGGCACAGGCCTGATTTCTAGCGTTCCCTGTACAAGCTTGATACCTGCAGGAAACCTGCACGTGAAATACAGCGCTTTGCAAGTGTCTGTAAATCTGAAATGTTTAAAAACTGTGTCTAAAACTAGTTCCGGGGAGTTCCTAGCTTCTCATGTTAGGTGGGATTTGCGCTTTCCCTACCTGACTGATGTTCCCAGCTGCACCGTTTGCCGCTGTGTAACGCGCTGCCTCTCTGTTTCTGTGATGCTGCACTGGTGATCCAAAAGCCCCAGCGCCCATGACACTAACTGCCCGTCTGCATCCTTCTACATACAGATTGCCCGATCCCCAGCGGACCCATGTGATGTGGGGAATAAGCAAGGTGGGTGCTGGTTGCCATCCTGGCTTCCTGCCTTGGTGGGGCTGGCCTGGCATCCTTGGGTCCCTCACGCTGGAAAGGAGGCGGCAGTGGTAAGAGAGTCCTGGTCTTCCTGGGTAATAAAGTAGTCTCTCTCCGTGTCTCCTGCAGGATTTTGCCGTCTCTGGGATTCGTTTTGGTACTTTATACACGGAGAACCAAGATGTTGCTAACGCGGTGGGTTCTTTGTGTTATTTCCACGGGGTTTGTGGGCCTGTCCAGCACAAGGTTGCCCAGCTGCTCAGAGACAGAGGTGAGTCGGTAGCTCCGTGGCTCATCCCCTGCTCTTCCGTGTGTCTTAGTACCCGGGGGGATCCCCTCCCCCTGCTTTCCCAAGTGGTTTCCCGGTTGTACAGCTTAATTAACGGTCTCCTGTAATCCTGGAGCTGCTGGTGTAACGCAAGGCTGAGAGTTCTAAAGAAAAGGACCGTTTCTGCAGAGCTCCCCATCAGCAGAATTAGAGGAGTGGCTTTGAAGAAGCGTGGTGGCTTTTTGTATAGAAATAGCCGGTGTCGGGTAGAACCAGCTGAGCAGAAACAAGGAATTCAGGCTTGTGGGATGAGGGAAATGGAAGTGGATTTTTAGCTTTGCCCCAGACGGAGCACTGACAGTCCACGATAGCTAAGAGCTATGAACGTAGGGAAACATCCTCAGGAAGGGGAAGGAAGATATTCTTCTGCACAGACATGAAGCTGCTAAATAGTTCTTCCCCCTCCGTTTGCTGTTTGAGGAACCAGAAAAGGAAAAAAGAAGGTGAAGGGTGAAAATGGAAAAAGGCACCATGAGTGAGCGCTTTGGAAACATGAACGGATCTGAATTCTTTCTCAGTTTGTGATTTTTTTTTTAAATTTTTTTTTTTTTCCTTTGTCTTCTCCTTCTGGTCAGACTGGATCAACCAGGTGTACCTGAGGGCCAACCGTGCCCGCCTAAAAGCTGCCCATACGTATGTGACGGAGGAGCTGAAGACGCTTGGGGTTCCTTTTCTCAACCGCAACGCTGGCTTCTTTGTCTGGATTGATTTCCGAAAGGTTGGTGGTCCCAGGGAGGGGTGAGGGCAGGCGCCCGGTGCAGCTGCCTCTAGAGGAAAGTTTAACGTCCTGATAAGCGTTTTTGTTTTAACCAATCTGTTCTCTGATGAGCAGAGGGAAGGGCTGCCTGGTATTTCCATCCGTTCTTTCCCTTTCGTCTGTCTGTGCATTTCCCTCTTTGCAGGAATCTTACTGCTCTCAAGCCACTTTCCTCCCCATTTCTTCCTTTATATCACAACTGCTGTGCTTCAGAGGTAAAAGGTGTCTCCCCTGGCCTTTGCAGACCTCATGGGAATCACAAATTCATGAGGATCTCAGTGAGTTAGCCTCTGTGTTACTAACCTCTGGCCCTTCTGCTGACTCTCCTAGTACCTTAAGACAGGCACGTTTGAGGAGGAGATGCTGCTCTGGAGGCGTTTTCTGGATAACAAGGTCCTCCTGTCCTGCGGTAAAGCCTTTGAATGCAGTGAACCTGGATGGTTCCGCATCATCTTTGCTGACAAGACCCACCGGCTACAGTTAGGTGAGGAGCGTTTTCTTCTCTTTTCCTTCCCACCGGAATTTCTGCAGCACTGTTTCCTCCTCTCCTTAATCCTAAACTCACCCTGTTACTATTATTCTCCTCTCGTCTTCTCCGTTCTTCCTCCCTTTCCTTCCGTCCTCCATTTTTTTTTTTCTAGATCTGAGCCATCTGGGGCTGCTCGTGGTTAAATTTAATCCACTGGTGTTTGTCCTCCTCCTACCCCCGCAGGTATGCAGCGGATCCGCAAGGTTTTGGAAGAGAGGGAGCAGGAGATACTGGCTGAGGAGAAGGAGCAGCCTTGTCAGTCGGATCAGGAGGGCAAAGCAGACAGCACAGATGAAGTCATTTTTGTGTCCCGCCACCAGGAGCCTACCTGTGCCGGTGGCTCCAACCTTGGTGACCTCATTGGCCTCCTGCAGCAGCAGATGCGTTCGTCCGACTGGCTACAGAAAAACACCGTGAAAGCCGAGCAGTTTGCCCAGGAAAAGCCGGAGATCTACGACGTCTTCACCAAACTGGTGGGGAAGCAGTAGGGGGGTCGGTTTCCTGAGCGGTGACTGACCCTGGGCCCCTGACGGCTCAGCAGTGACTTCCAGCAAATAATATATTTTCTGTATAGCGAGAAAATCACTTTGTAAAACCCTTCCTCTCCCCCTGCCCCGGTTTGAGATCTCTAATTTGTATTATATAGGCGCGTTCCTTGGATTGGGGTGAGGGTAGGGAATGGGGGGGGGTCTTGTTCACCTCCTGTCCCCTGTCCTGCAGCATCACTGTATTTTTTATTTCATTTCTAATGAATACGCTCTTAACTCTCTTACAAAGTGCCGCGGTGTCGTGTTTTTTTTTTTATGCTTCTTATTTCATGCTTTCCAGGAAGACGGAGACTTAAGATTGTTAAAATGTGTAAAGTTTCCCTTTTCCTGGAGGATGATCGGGTGTTGCTGGCTATTTCGGGGCCAGAAGGTGACCGCGGTCGCAAAGAGGTGGCTTTGTGAGACAGAACAGCCCTAACTTAGCCCCAGCTAAGGGTGAAGAAGCATCCCTAGGCATTCATCTGCCACCCTGCTAGGTGTACCTGCTTTAAGCCCCCAAGGCAGCACCTCCCACCATTATCAGGGTAATTAAGGCAATTTTTTCCGCTGTGGTTGTCAATTTGCAGGGTAATTTTTTGACTAAGCAGTACTCTGCAGTCTCTCTCCTCTCTCTTCCATTTCAAAAGACGCTGTTTCCTGTATGATGGAGTGTTTGTGTTGGAAAGCTTCTTCCACACATCCAAAATTCTTTCGTTTCTGGAACTATAAAATTGTACCCATCTTAAAGGAATTTAAGCTGGTTTTTATTATTATTTTTTTTTGCATGGCTATTAATCCAGAGTTCAAGGAAACTGCCCATGAAAACTGAATGGAAGCGCGCCTTTCTCCTCGTGTCATTTGTTCTAACAGTAACCAAGTTTCACCCTGGTGGCATCATGGAATCTGTTTTTATAATGAGTTAGAGGGGTGAAAAGTAACATTTAGGCTAAACTCTGTGCTGTCAAATAGTGGGAGTTTGCTGATCACAAGCGAAGAACCATTTTCTACTCTTCTGATCCAGCTTTAATATGAAATTGGAAAGGCAGGGAGAAAAAAACCCCACATGGTCCCATAAAATACTGCATCTTGCTTGGATTTCTTCTCTGTAGAGAAGGGTGGTATTGGGAATTAGCAGGAAATTCGGGTTATTCTTTGGTTCAGTCTTCAAGTGAAACAGCTTTCGCTTCACAGTGACTTTGCGAGGTCGGATGGCAGTGACGGATGGCTCATGGCGGTACCGGCATGGCTCTGCTGGTGGTGTTCTTGGGCATCGTAGGTGTGGGCAAGATGGGCAATGTCCTAACCAGCAGGTGACAGAAGCACATGTCTGCGTCGTACACCCAATTACCAAGTCATAGGTGGCAAATCGTGGACGTGACTGCGCTTTGGGGAGGTGACGGTGGAGAACTGCCGGGCGGCGAGGAGGCCCTGAGCGGTGGCTGGGGAGAAGATGGCGCTGCACGTGGCGGCTGCAAAGAGTGACCGGTCCCTCTCTCAGATGCCAGCGATGACACAAGGTTGGTGAGGTGATTGTTAAGGGACAGTTACAAGCGTCGTATTTGCTTATTAGTTTGGCATTTGTCTGCGTACAGTATTTTTAAGTGCTTCCTTTGACTTCTTAAATTTATTTTCCATTTGTTCTTGCCCAGAGAAGCTGTGGCTGCCCCATCCCTGGAGGGGTTCAAGGCCAGCTTGGATGGGACTTGGAGCAACCTGGGCTGGAGCTAAGAATTTTTAGGTGTCCCTGCCCAGGGCAGGGGGTTGGAACTGGATGATCTTCAAGGTCCCTTCCAACCCAAACCGTTCTGTGATTCTATGGTTGCGTGTCCACAAAGGAAGCTCTAGCAGGAGACAGATCTCCTCAGTGGAGCAGGAGGTGAGATGTACAGCCACGAATGGATTCACTGGTTTGCCCCCACCTCTTGACGTATCCCAAGGAGGGTCAAGGCAACAAAAATTGAGGGAGAAAGCTCTTTGAAGCGAGGAGCCAGGTAAGACTGTAGAGGCGTTAGTTGAAGTCATACTTCAGGGTATTCCTGTAACAAACCCAACGCATTAATTACTCCCAATTTTCTTTTCTTTTGGTGTTCTGGTCGCTCCTGTGGTTGGAGTATGTTCATATAGAGGAGTGACAATTAATGTAGCCTGTTTTTCACGGGTAGATGTTTCCTGCTCAGAAAGGAGGTTTAGTGCCCCCATCTGTGTGTGGAAGTAGCTCGTAGAGCACAGCTCTGCCTGGGGAAGAGGGTGTCAGTACACTTTCAGAATCCTCACAGCTCATCTGATACGGCCCAGGGTGGCTTCCACCGAGCCCGCTGTCACTCAGAACAACAGGACGGACACGCGCTTTGGTGCGTGGAATATTTTTTCCATGTGGTTTTTTTTGTTTTGCTTTTTTCAGGTTTAACGCCTGCCTGAGGAGCTGAAAACTCCCAGACGTCACGGGAAATGAGGCCGGAGAGAAACGCGACGTTAGGAGTCTGCAGGTGGAATCAGCACCATGTGTTTTGACGGTACAAACCCCATAAATTTTTAAAAAATAGCCTTTCCTAGCTGTAAAGAATTGGTAAACATTTAGGAAGTCCCGTGTGTATTTATATAGAAGTTAAATCGACTCTTTTTTGCTGTAAGAGTACCCTGCCAGTAAAAGGCAGTCTCTGCTGGTACAAATTGTTTGTTCCTTCTGCCCCTTCATCTTAGTTGTTCTCTCTGTTCACTATTTCTCATCACTATTATTAATGGCCTTTTTATTTGTTTTTTTCTGTGTGGCAAATCTCTACAGGAAAAGAAAACCCCCCCAAAACCCAAAACAGATAGAGAAATGATTAAGGAGTGTGCCCCCTCCTGCATTTCTTTCTTTTACCGGTTTGTCAAGCTGTGGGCAGACAGAGCAGTACCCGAAACGATGAAGCCGGTCAGATCTATATTTTAAGAAAAATGCTGCATTTTGTCTAAAATAAGAAACGCCATTGAGATAACGCTGTGCCTTCATTGCTTGTGTCCACTGCAATTAAACAGGGTGATAAAACCCACTCTGCGTACGATTTTTTTTTTTTTTGCCTTGTAAATTGTGTTGTTGGAGCACAGGGAGGATCCTAAATGGCTTCACGGTCCTTGCCGTGTTCCGGTGTCTCCCTCTTCTCCCCCCTCCCTTCCCTTTCTCTGCTGCAGAGAAACGTTGGGCATTTTCAGGCTAGATTTCTCGTGCAGCGCAGCTCTGGGCGGCAGAAACCTCCCTAACATACATTTCAGGTCTTGCCCTCGCTGTGGCCGTGTTTGTGGGAGGGAAGAATCTAGGAATCTCCAAATTATTAAGCCGTGTTACATCGTTAAGCGAACAGCACATTCTAGAGAAATATTGACGAAGGATCGCGCGTGCTTAAGGAACAAATTTCTGAAGATGAGTTTTCCCTTGAAGAAATCGAATAGATCCCAAGCGAAATATCTGCAAGGGAAAATATTCACGAAAAGTTTAATAGTTCTCTCCCTTAACTGAAGAAGCGCAGCTGCTCAAACGCACTGCGTGGGTAGATTTTTTTCTAAGTAAATCCTAATACCTTAATTCTTGTCTTTCTCTCTTAGAATGCATCCTACAGAGCGTACAGCTGGGCTGACTGCTGTGTGCTTCCCCCTCCCCAGCCCCCCATCCTCAAACCCACCCGGTTCCTTAAAACCTGCCTTGGGCTCCAATTATCATTTATATTGACGATTTTTCTGCGGTCCTCCTCCTCCAGTTACTTGGTTACAGAATCCCTCTGCCGCTCGCGTGCTGCTGGCGGAGCGGTGACTTCATCCCATCAGGGACGCGGTGGCACACGAGGGCTGGGTAAAAAGAGAAAAAAACCACCTTGTCCTGGGGGAGGGGAGCGACAGGAATCGCCCCCTTCCCCCCACCCCCCGAAAATTTCTGCACGTAAAAGGGTAAAGCTGCTTTTTTTGCACTTCTAATTGCACGCGCAGCTTGTCTTGTGTTAAGTCCGGCTGACCTAGCAAGCGTTGGATTCCTTCTGAAGCGAGTCAGGCCACATCGTGAAGGAACAGGGCGAGGTAACCTACAAGGATAAAAAGCTAAAAAAGATGCGTGTTCCACCTGAGAAAATCCGAGCGGGGAGATAACGCTCGTCCTTCATTCCAATTAATGCTTTATTTATTACCGACTTACATCACGCACTGGCGACTGACCGCTGACAAGATTATCTGCAGCCGACAAATGTGCTGAAGAGTCTGAGGTGGTTATAAATACTCTACTTTTTTGTCCTCAGTTTGCCGGGGTTGGTTATTTTTAGCCGAGAGCCAGCCGACCTTATCAAAATGAAGAATCAAAAAATAGTCTGGAAAAACACCGCAAGGAGAGGCTATTTTTAGCTCTCCCTCCATTCCCTGCTGCTCTCCAGCGGGGGCTGACGGCACAGCTCCCACGCCAGCCCTTCGTTATTCTCGGCGAGCGCTTGTCGTGACCTGTCCTTTCCCTGAATACCTCCCTGCAGAGAGCATGCCGTTGATTAAAGATTAAGGCAAACCGGGACAGCTGAAAGGTTTTGGGGAGGGCGGGGGGGGATGTAGAGCAATAGAGCCATATTACAGGTTTTTTTTTTGAAGGGGATGCTTCCCTAACTGAATCTCCTCACGTCTCGCCTCCTTCGGTGGGAGCTCCAGCAGCTCCAGACCTCCAAAGTATATTTCAATTTCTTCTTCCTTTCAGGAAAGTTCGGGAAAGCAGAAGAGGACGTAGGGTTACAGCCGGCAGGCAGATGGATGGCTGCATTGACCAGTGCCACCAGTCACAAGCCAGCAGCCCTGGAGGGGCGCGAGGGACTGGCTCAAGGGACAGAACCGTGCAGTTGGCTGCGAGGGAGAGAGTTTAGCGATGAGACTAATTATAAACCCAGCTGATGTAAAATGAGGGTATTGTTTGGTGGTAAGACTTAAACCGAAATAATGAATGAAGACAATGACCTGGCTGTTACAATAATCCTGCTTTCCCCTATATTAGAAACTCTCTTATTTAGTCCAGTACCTTATAGTACTAGAGCAACAAAGATGGTGAGGGCTCTGGAGCACAAGTCTTGTGAGGAGAGGCTGATGGAGCTGGGGGTGTTCAGCCTGGAGAAAAGGAGGCTGAGGGGAGACCTTCTCGCTCTCTCCAACTCCCTGAAAGGAGGGTGTAGCC
>VXAK01012049.1:6633-27019 GCA_013399435.1 Arenaria interpres
CTTTTTATTTATTTATACATTTTTTTTTTTTTTAAGGAAAGTGTTAATGGACAAACAGAAACTCTATACAATAATTTTGATGGCATTCATTTATTATGTGCCACCATGTGTCACCGATCTTACAAATACCGCTTAAAAACAGCCTGCTACCTGTTTGTTTTTTTTATATAAATTGACTTCTGCACTGGTGCTTTGGAGCAAGTAAAAATTTATGTTCACAGGTCAACTTCTGTAGGAAGTAGTCTAGAAACCCATCTCAGGAGCCACTGTCTGTTGGGTGTTTTGTAAATACTCCATATTTGTAAGGTAGCCACCAGCTTAACATTTTTTGTAACATAATTGGTTGAGATAATACGTTTATGTTTGAATTATCACATCGTTTCCCTTGAAAGCAATTAGCCACTGCAGAAATGGGAAATTACTTATCTTTCATATGGTCAGGCCATGGGTATGTTGTTTACCAGAAGATGGATTGATATCCAAAAAACCGGAGTGGATTCTCACATGATTTAATTGCACCTTTCATAACAGGTGCAATTTCTACAGAACAGAAATTTCTAGGAGGTTACAGAAGTTTGTGTCTTTGTGGTCATATCTTGCCTCTTCCCACCTACCCAATACCAGTTGACTCATTTCTTGTGAGACTTGGTTGCTTCTTATCTGCTCCTTGTGTTACAAGCATTTATACAATGATATCCTATAATGAAGTTCATCATCTTCCTTAATAATTAAGCAGGAATTTACTTGATCGCTGTGACCTAGATAAAAAGTGCAGCCTAATGCATTTTGGCATTCAAAATGCCACCTTGAAAGAGGAGTGAGCTGCACAGTATATTAAAACCGAACTTAGGTGTTTGGCAGCGTGCCATCCATCCACACTGCCAGGGACAGATACTGGAGGTGCTTTATAGACACTAGATAGGTCCCAGAAAAGTATTCATCCTGTAGGTTTGGACCTCCAAGCCTGCTGCCTCCCTCATTACCCACAGCTGGTTTATCACCCTCTTGAGAAGAAAACAGGCCGCGCTGTCTCTTTTCTGAGCCTGAGCTCATCAGCTGACGCAGGGCCTAATGATTTAAGTGTGGTGTGCATGCCAATACCACGCAGAGATGTAAGAGCTGCCTTTGAACCAAACCTGCTGGGGTAGCAGAACTAATTCTATTAAATCATCCCTCTCAGAGCGCTTTGCAGCTTGGCTTTTCCTGTCTGAATGAGCTCGCCCAGGTAAAACTGCTCTGTGTTGTGATGAGGACACCGGTTCCTTACCCCTCTCCACTACCCTACGTCTTCTTGCATCCCCTGCTCAGTCGAGGCAGCTTCTTCTCTGCAAACAATCTAAAAAACCCAGCACCTATTCTAGCAATGATTTCTGTGTATCCTCTGCATCTTTAGATCTCGTGCCATGTTGACGATGCTGGGCCTTTTGTTCAGCACGCATTAAAATTTCAGTGTAGCATTGCGTAATATTTAAGAATTTTAGCTTAGTTTAAAAATTTTCTTCAGTGTAGGACTCCAAGTAATTTTCCAGGCTGTTGCTACACTCCAAAGAAAAAGGAACATCAATGTTCAAAGGATTTATTTTTTCTCCTCAAAAACTTATACTTCCAGTTGTAGAATCTTCAAATCTAGATTAAGTTTTCTCCTCAGGCATTTAAATAGTGCAAACATTTTGTTCAAGGGTAAATAGCTCTTAAGTTAATTTTGGCTTATCTAGCAATTAAAAAATCTCTAGTAAACCAGCTAGAGTTAAAACATAAAGCTCAGTGCCTTAGAAGACTATTGAAACAATACCAGGAAGAGCTCAAAAAACAAGCCCATAAAAATGGATGTACCTGGAAAACCTTGTTATAAAGCACAGTCAGTTTTGACTATTTCTTTCTTCATTCTTCTTGAATGAAGTGATTTCTTTTCATAGTAAACTATTTCAGAAAAAAAGGTTATATTTATACACATGCACACACTCCACTCATGTAATATTCATGGTGCCTGTCTGAAGTGCCTGTGTCCTCTCACCTGGGCTTTATCACACTTTGCAGTGTTTGTGCCTACAAATTTAGGCATAGATGATAAAAAACAATGTCCGACAAAAAAGCGGGTCAGGAACGACTGAAGTTGCTAATGACTCTAGATTTCATAGCAATTAGGGAAAGGATTAAGGGATTTATATGTGCTAATCTTGTTATCAATGAGGTCCTGAAGCTGCAAAATTTGATATTGAAGCTAAACTAGGACATTGTGCGAGGTTGAACTCATACCTTATAATCAACTCTATGTAATGGTAGCGTAACACTTAGTTTTGTCACCTTTATTCGAATGATTAATTACAAAGCCTTCAAATAAAAAAATATACACCATGAGTGTATAACCGGAGGCGTAAGTTCCTAAATCTTTATGCTGTACTCTGTATGTCTTCTGTGGTTATTGGCTGCCTTCAAGGGTAGTCTTGAAACATATGTAAAAACATAAATGGAAGAAAAGAAGTAGATTCTGTGGAAATAAGAAAACTTAGAATTAAAGTTCATTTTAAGTTCGGAACAGAAAAGATTTCTCTATACCTGATTCCAACTTCTATTATAATTATTATATTCATATAGATGTTACACTGTACTGCTGAATTCATAGTATTCTGAAGTCATGAATCAGAGATGATACACAAGAAATATAGAAATTACTTATTTTTACTTTCTATTTTTGATATCCATAAACCCCGAAAAATACAAATACTCAACCTAGAGGACTAGGAAATCATTACAAAATTAAAAATAAATCAAATTGACATTATTGCAGTTTTACAATTTCTGAATTGCATTGTCTGGAGTTTTAATATAGAAGAGACTGTGGGTGAAATGGCACGTTGCTCTCAATAGTGCTTTCTTGCTAAGAGTAAAAGCATTACCTTTGATTTCAGCGATTTTTTTTAAAGTATTTCCCATAACAACCTTTAAGTTATTCCTGCTAACTATCTGTAAGCAATTGTCTGGTGTTGTGGAAGTGCTGGTTTTTGTCGTTAATTTGGTCTCGGTTATCCCGTGTGTGAAAAACAAATGGCTGCAGCCCGATCAAGTGCTTCGTGAACGGAGGTGGCACACGCAATTCTCCCCGTTCTTTTGCTGATGGGGCTGCTGTTGGCTCCCAACACAGGAGAAGAAGAGACCTTTACTGAGATGAGGGCAGGGACAAGAGGTATTTAAGGAGCCCTGTGAAGAATACAGTGCCCTGGTTGCAGTGGTAGCCCCTCACTGGTGTTCCCACGTGTCCCTGCTTTGGGTAGGACACGTGGGAAGAACATGAAAGCAGGGCTGTTGATCTGGAATTGGATCACTGCTTTCTGCTCTATTGTAACTCTCTGTACAGACGTCCCTTTAAATTCTAAAGGGACATATAGTCTTTAGTATTATTAAAGTCTACCACACCGTGATGCGCGTGCTTTAGGGGGACTTTGCCACTTAACAGCTATTTTGCACAGTCAGAGCAATTTAGAGTGAACACCAACGAAAAAAGGAATCTCTTATGTACATCTTTGCTTTTTTTTTTTTACCTCACTAGATGCATTATTTATTATTTTAACTATTCGATTTCGGAATAGATCCTTAACATTCTTAATTTCATTTTCTATTGATTTAGTTTAAAACTAGTTTGTTTTGTAAGTATATTTCACAGAAACATCTTATATCATCATGAGCTGCCACTTCTGCTGGGCACGGTAATGTTACCAACATTTGCAAGTGAAATACGGATCTTGCATCTCAGCATGTAGGAAAAAAATGCGTATGCTTGTTCAAATGTGATTTCTGAAGTACGCTTACTTGCAAATGTTAAAGCCCACAGACAAATTCCACTGTGATGCTAAATGCTGACCGAACTCATCCGATGAAAGAGGCTGATGCTGTGGGAGCAGAGGGAACTCTTCCCCACAAAACTGAGTCAGCTCTGTGGAGAGACTATTGAAGCAGTTTCTGAAGGATACCATGCTTCTGGAGGGTTTCCATGGCTTGGTGAGCCCTGGCCTGAATCTCTCAGCCCTAGATCTCCCATGCCCTCTGCCTGCTGCTAGGGAAGAGACCTGCACAACTGGGTGATGACCTGCAGATCCTCAAGACTCAGAGGACTGGAGGTTCCATCTGAAGCCTCATAAGGCAGGTGAAACATGTTTCTAAAACAATCTGTATTTGCCTTAAACCAAAAAAAAAAAAAAGGAATTTTGGATTCCTGTTAGGAACTCCAATTAAAAATAAATAAATATCAGTTTCACTTGGAGCCAATTGTTAGAATTAGCTAATAGGCTCTGCTGGATCAATGGGTTACTGGTATTACAGTAGATCAGGCCTGAGGCAACAAAGGAATGCTTTTAAAGGAATTCTAATTCGTTTATTAGAATTTTCTTCAGGTTCTATTAAACACTTCTAGATGGAGGTCTCTCAGATATGGGCTAGTGAATAAGGACAATCTTACGCTTTAAAGAATGTGCTCAAGTTATGTAGTTTGCTGGATCTGGGACAGCTTTTCACTGTTGGGCTGCAGGGTAGCGCTTCTGCCACACTGAAAGATCTGAGGAGAGGCATCAATGGCAAATCCTTGTAGCTGGTTAGTGAGCTACATAATGAGCTACTTGTCTTTGATCTCCAGGTTCTTCAAAGTCATCTCATGCACTACCATTTCTACCAGGCTGCCTATACACCTCTGGTCGATCTGCTGCCTTGTTAAATTTTCAAATGAAGTTTCTCTGTTCTTTCTCTCTTGCCGGAATGAAGCTCACAGATATTCACCAGGTCAACTTTTCAAAACTTTCCTTCTTCCAGCAAGAACTGAAGTTAGTCTGTGTGTCCGTGTGTAAATTACCACAGTCACCAACAGACTCATTCTGGTTTTAGCATTTCTCTTATGTCTTTAACTGCTTCTTGTCCTTTGCCATGTTATCTATGAGATTTGAATGTCTTCTGATTTTTTGTTTATCTAGGAATTCCTAAAATAGAATCTGGATCAGTAAATGCCATGAATAGGTACCGAAGTAACAAATGTAAGTATCTGGGGAGGTAGCCCCCTTGTGATGTGTCACATTTTGTGATTGTGCTTTTTCTGAACTTTGCCGGCCTTAATTAAACCACTTTTGTCGACTTGTTTTTATTCAAACTTTCCTAATCCTAATTTTAACCATAGCTCTCAAGATTTTTTGTCCCTTAAATGAAATTGCAGACTCTCTGTGCCATTTAGATCTTTCTCAAAGGCAGAGAAATCTGCTGAGACCAAATTCTACTTTAAAATGGGGAGCTAATGAGCACTCACAATCCTTCTGGATTTAATATATGCTAGTCTATCCCTGCTGAGAGATGGGTTCCCCAACTGCAAATTCCAGATGAAATACCTGTGCCTGCAGAGGTTGTGTCTCTGTTTTCATGGTTTTCATATTCGTATTCATATTTGTCTTTAAGTCCTCTGCCTTCCTAAATCCCTTAGCCAAGCTGAGTGGCCCATGCAGACACCCAATCCCCCCACTCCCGTGCCCCTGCCACCTCCGGAGGAGAATTGGGATCTCTTTAAGGTCTCCATTTGCGGCAGGTGATCCAGCCTGCCCAAGCGTCAGGGTACAGCCACGAGCCCTGAAAGCCTGTGATCAGCAATGAGCAAACCTTGATGGCTACTGAGCCAAACTTTTCTTGGGCTCTTCCTATTCATCACGATTATTCTGCACGGTTTCGGAGACCACAGTAAGACACATTTCTAGCTTTCGGAGACCACAATAAGACACATTTCTAGCTTTCAGTGGCAGTGTTTACGTCCAGCACAGTATCTCATCAAGCCTTGACCAATACCGCTCTGCCTCACCACACATTAGCTACTGAGAATTGTTTTTCCCAGCCCTTCAGTGTAGACATTCCTGCTTTGTTAGGGCTGGACAGGATTTAGTTGCTGTGTCACGGGCTGGGTGTCTGTAGTTACATGGTTTTGGGAGGACTGTCTGCCATAAGAGCTCTCCCAGCATTAGCAATGACGCTCTGAAAACATGCAGCTGCTACCAGAAATGAAATGTTTGATTTAGTTTCAGTCCAATTACTCTGAAACTAGCACTAACCCTCTCAGTCCCGCTCCTCACCAGAGTCCTAGTGAAACGATGTGTCCTGTTGTTCTGGGGCAAATTCAGCCCTGAATGGGTGATGTGAGCCCCTGCGTTGAGCCACTGCATCCGTACTGGCTCACATGAAAGAGATGCCAACAGCCAGGAGAGGAAAGAGGACACAAACTCGCACCTTCACGTGTCTGCAGCACAACGGTGTGGCTTCCCTTTGGCCGTGTGAGAGCCAGGGAGAAGCTGCAGTACTGTTCTGCTCTATGGGAGCCACCAGTGTCCCAGTGGGGTGGGTGAAACGCAGCCAAAGCCAGGGGCTAGGGTCTTTCCAGCCTCCCTGTGGAAATCCGTGTTTATATTTCACTCATCAGAAAATGTACAATAGCACAAGTTATTAACATGCAGATTCGGCACAGGCACTGTTATGTAAGTATGTGCTGTCTTCCCTCTAACCTAAATTTCCCTTACAGAGAAAATACAGAAGGCATGCAGATCCACATGAAAATAACATCCAAGTGTCTTCAGCCACCTAAGCCCTGCCAGGTTTTTGTCAGCCCTCTTAAGGTATGAAGACCCTTGATGTCACCTTCCTTTCCATTCTTTGGCCATTCTTTTTCTGTCCTGGTTGCCGAGACAGAGCTACTCAGAAGAGATCTTACTCTATTACAATTTTTCTAGGCCTTTTCCATCATCCTTAAAGCTTCCCCTCAGGATTATTGAGATCTAATGACTTTTTCAGATTTACCATCAGCTTAACATATAGGCTCAAAAATGTGATTCTTGCTGCTCAGCCACCCCTTGTAGTCAGCTTCACCTCAGTGTATCAGTACGATAGTCCTATTCGTAGTTATAAGACTCGATAATTCTCCAACACGGCTTCTGTGCAGTATGTGACAGTTCCTCTTAGCCCATCGCTGATTCAGTCCACGCGGAAACATTCAGCGATACAGAGCTTTTATAAAATCAATCAGAGTTTGCAGGCTTACATAGATAGATTTCCTGGTGTCAAAAAATACTAAGAAAATGATAATAATTTTTCTTATAGATTTATTCAGAAGATAATTATTTTTAACAATTATTAAAAGACAGTTTCTATAAGGCAGCCATTTAAATCTCATCATTTTTTCTAAGACTTCCAATAAGTACGAGAGACCATGGCAGTAGAAACCGATATATCACACTATGAGTCTGTCTTTGGGCAGTCAATTCAGCATTCTGTTTGGAGCATGTACCACGGCAATTCCACATCCCTAGAGAAATGTGTTTGCTAGATTGCAAATAACAGGCTGATCAATTCAAATTCTTGGAATAACAAGCTAGTTCAGCACCCATTTTCTTAATAATTATTTTTCTGTGAAAATGCACTTTCCCAAATTTTGTATTGTTATGTTCTTAGAACTAACCTAGTTCAATAAAAGGATAGGGTCAGCTTTTTTTTTCCCCACTAATTTGCCTGCTGGTCTGTAGTGTTTACTACATTTTAGACAGAGGCATTTCCATATTAGATAAATTGCTCTGATCTCTGCATTGACTGATGAAGCTAATGCTTCTTCCAGGCAGACAAAAGAAAAGAAAAAAAAATTTTCCTCCCTCGCTTTCACCTGAATTTCACCAATGTTTTAATTTATTCAGGAAAAGATCTTTAAATATCACAGTAAAACCAAGCAGTAAGTAAAATATAATGGCCACACATTTTCTACTAAGCAAATATTTAGCATACTTAAATATATGTGTCCTTCTCAGGTTATTCAGGGCATCTTATGCAAAGAGCACTCATCATTTTAGGGAGAGGTAAATAAATTCATTCAAGCTCCATTATGGACCTTCTATGCAGAAAAAACACTATTATTACTATTTCTACTTATATAGAGGGTATACTCAGTGAATGTTCTCTTCTATTAGTATTTCCTTTGGGTAAATGCTTTCTGTTTTCTGTCAAAGAGCAATCCAAAATATTAACCATCCTTGAGATGTTAAGTAATAGTGTTCCAATCTGTCATTAATGCACTGATGCTGGGCAGTAGCAAACCTGCAATTTTCAAAGTTGGATGGTGCACAGAAAAAAACCCTGTGAAATCCTTAATTATAAGTAGTCATTCATTATCTTCAGTGAACCCTGTAAGCTGCTGGAGTACTGTAAACACGAACCATTATAGCTAAAATGGAAAAAACCATCATTTAAATATTTTTTCCCTCTGAACAAAACGTTTTAACCTTTTCCAGGAAGACATGCACTTTAAAAGAATCTTTACACTTAATAAAGCTTCCAGAAATGTAAATATATGTTTTAAATCACCTAAGTAACTTTGTCACTGCCTCCTTACAAGTAAAAACATAAAATTAACCAAAATATAGGACAGAAAAAAAAGTCAGCAGTCAGTTAGTCCTGTCTTCAAACAACTGATATCTTCACTGCTTCAGTGACTTGGAAAATTGTGAAGCTATCTAGCTGAACCTCTGTATGGCTTGTTTACAGACCAGTTGTATTTTAGGCTCTTCTAATATTTAGATTGAATTTCAGTTGCTTTTATATCAGTAGAGCCAAATACTGATGTCTTCTTAAATAATTAGATAAAGTTTTTTGAAGAGAAGACAGTATTATTGTAAATTACTTTCCCATTCACTAGATGAGAGATACAATCTTCATACCAACTTGGACCTTTTTTTTGCCTCAGAAATTCATTTTTCCAATGTCAGAATTTTTGCCCATTGTTAAAGGCCGCTGTAAATTTTGCAAGGCCTTATCCCGCTGCTGCCCAGTTTTTCTTTCCTGTCCCCTCATAGTCTAGTCCTGGTGATGGGGCTCTTCGCTCCCCTCTGGTGCGGTCTAGCCCCGCTGCTGGCTCATTCGCAGCAGAAAGGCACATAATATGGGAAGGAAATTCCCTCCCACACAGAGCTGGGTGGGATGTTCAGGCGCAGTTAACCCGGAGGAACCGCCTAATCAAATCATTGGGCTGAAAGCTACTTCAAAAGGTCGACCAAACCCAGGTTCCTGTCTCAAGGCACGATCAGCATTATCTGCATCATTCTCAATAGAAATTTAAAACCGTAGAACAATTTAGGTTGGGAGAGACCTTGGGGGATCACCTCACTTGGCTTCTCACCCGATGGGGGCTAACATTGGCACTGGCTAACCTATTTTTAAAGCCCAGCAAAGATGGAGACTGTATCATACCTCCCCCCCACCTCCCCAGCAGTTTATTCCAGTGCTTTACTGGCCCCGCTCGTTTAATTTTTTCTTAATATCTAACCTGGATTTAAACTATTTATTTTATGATTAATTAATTATGATCTTTTCCGTCTTTGCCCAAGAAAAAACTGTTGACAGGAGAGGAAAAAAGAAGAAATCTGTTTTCAGTGCTATAAGAACAGCCATCTCCGTGCAACACAGCCCAAAGCTTGCCAGGCTTAGACCTTCCTTAATGTGCTGCAGTTGTGAGGGCTGGATATCAGCTGGGTTCTTCTTATCGCTAGTTCTCATCTGTTACATTATTTTGTAACAAATATGCTTCAATTTCACACATACTTTTGTGCTCAAACTTTCTGTTTTTCTTTATTAACAATATCATGGGATATTTTAGCTCTATAAGTTACATTTGATTATTATTATTTTTGGGGAGGTCATGTTACCCAGAAGAAATGTGTGGTTTGTGTTTCAGGCGGTTTGGTGGGTTAGCAGAAGGTGTTGACTTACATTTGGAACACTTTGCAGGTTAGTTGATAAGAATGGCAAAAAAGAATAAAGGAAAATTTCACATGACAGTTATTACATGTAGTTATGAGGATATACTTGACAAATTTTGGTATGATTTGAAAACCTGACAGCTTGTGGGTTTTCTGATCTATCATTAGTTCAGTGGATTAATTTTACAACTGCAACTCATATGCAACTGAGATCTTTCCTTAATGATTTTTCATATTTTCTTCCTTTCCAGGATCATGAAGAACTTTGCAGCATCGTAAGTGTTAGAAAAATTATATCCTAGTAAGAGGAGCACGTTTGAGTTGAAAACAAATTAAATTCGACAAACTTTTGAGTGCAGATTTCCTGTTCTCTTTCCTTTTTTCTTGCCTTTATGCTTGCTGTTGAATTGTGATTTTATTTTTTCTTCTAAAAATAGGGTTGTGATCTCAGTAATTACTGAGTAGGACTGCATAATATTAAGTAATATGCTGGATCCATCATACCAGTCACTCTCCCACTGCAGAGGCACTCAGAAGTGACGAAGGGGAGCATGAAGGCATGCTAAAAATACATTATGGACTAAGTGACTGATTTGGTGTGGAGATGATCTTGATGTTAGAGCTGGCCATACTGTCTGCACCAGTTTAGATATGCACAAGTGCAATTCCAGTTTTGCTTATGAGGAAGGTTTTTTGATAGGATATAACATTTGATCTGCAGTGCAATCCTGCCTTGTTTAACTGGATTTATGGAGAGTAGATGCACTGTAGTTATACAGAGCAGTTATCCAAAATGCAATTTATACATTGACCTCAATATTTATCCCAGCTGGAATACAGGTTGAGCAAAGGATCAGCCAAGCGCTGATCCAAAAAAAGTCTAGAAAAGGTGGTAATCTTTTCTTTTGCTTCTGAAGAGCCGGGTACAGTATGTGTTATGGCCTTAAGTATGTGGACCCAGGCACCATTTCCGAATGATAATTGAGGGGGGATGTATTTACTACGCCACAGAAATGTCATGTTGACATTTTCCTCTTGAAGTAATTCGATAACATCGAAGTGGAGAAGGTTACTACTTTCTGTGTTTTGTTTGAAAGTTTTTCCCATAGTACAATTTCCAGGGCGATGCACTATTTAATAAGCTTTCTGCGAGCATGAAGAATTTGTTTTTATTAAGAACCTCTTTGAAAGATGACTTGGAGGGGTTGACACCTACTTGTCGGGATATTATGGCTAAATAGTTCTAGAGTTTAATTCAGTCTAATAGTATCTGAAATAGCCCCCAGAAACCCAGCCTCTCTCTCATCAGAGCTAACTATGATAAAGAGAAAAATAATCGCTATGCATAACATTGTCTCAGTAGCTTCCTGTGCACTTGCACCAACCGGTGCTCTGAAAGGAGCTTATGACATTTAAAGTTGGCGTGTGGTGCCAGCACGTAACCAACCACACTGTTTTCTGTTTATGCTGAACCTCCTCCTTAGTGCAAACTAAATAGCCTATTGTATTTAAGCTCTAATCTAGCACACCCTGATGTTAACGGGAGTCTTTCAGTTGGTTTCAACATGTGTTGGATCAATCCCAATCAGACTAGCAAACTGCGTCAATGTTTCTTTGGTGTGAAGACTTCCCTCTGGAGGGAGTCTTGGGCTGATGCGTTGAGCCTCTACGTCTACATTCCTGGGCACAACAGGTATCCTACGAGCCCTTGCAGAACACAAGACAAGGCCTTTATAGCCCTTGCCTCACTTCTTTGCTTCTCATTTGTGGTCTGCCTTAAAAAGAGACAGTCCTATCCGATATTTGTCATTATTTATTGCTCTTAGCAGAGGGACTGAAGGTAGATAATCAGGTTCAGCCTGGCTCAGACGGCTGTGAGGATCTCAGCCCACTCTAGCAGCATTTTTAGTAACCTAAGTCCACATGGGCCTGTGGTAGGGATGGGGGGTTAATTAAACTAAATGGGTGAATATGTTTAAATTGGTTTGTGGTAGGAGGAAGGAGAGCAAAAAGGATTCCCTCCTGCTTGTCCCAGACGATGCCATCCTGGAAAACCTGCTGGCTCTGAACTGCGTTTCTCTGTACCACACAGCAGACAGGAGCTTCTAAGGAAAAAAACGTACCAGGTGCACCAACACGTGTGGTCAGAGGCAGCAGGGCATGCCACCGCGCTCTCATCGCAGACGGATGGTAGCTCGTTGCGAGGTTGATGTGAGCTGATGGCCGCTGGTGGGTTGGTACCTAGTTAGTAGCGTCACAGCAAGGGCCTGGCCTGAGGAAGCTGGAAAACTGGGGAAGATCAGGTGCTGTAGCCACACTGGTGTAAATCTGGGAAGCTCTCTTAGACCGGGGTGGTTGTTTCAGGGCTAATCTGTTATAAGAGAGCTCTCCGCGCCGTGGCAGGAGGTGGAATGCTGCTGGCTGTGACGTGCTGCCTCACACCATCGCTGCCGCCGGTACGGGCAGCTCTGGCTGCCTGATGAGTCACACCAGCAGGGACTCTGAGAACCAAATCCTCCGGAGCTTTCCCTCCTCCCCTCGACGGACCAAGTAGGTCACTCTCATGGTAATGTGAAATGTACTCTGCTGCCGAGCCAACTCCGACTTGTCAGAGGACTTGCTCTAGAGCGTACGGCCGCAGAAGGTGCGGACACGGCTAAATCATCAGGGCTTTTGCAATGTGAATGAAAAAAACATGTGAAACCTTCTGGGTAATGTAACTTCATAACAATTTCCTCTGTGGCATGTTCCAAAACTGTAACCTTCACGCCACAAGGCAACCACTGCTTGCCACAGTGTAACTCTAGAACCATTTAACAATGCTGTTTTCCTTTCTTTATGGTTCAGTAGTCAAAAGGAAAATTAACTGGTGTCTCTGCAGTGTACCAATATTTGTGCTCTACTTAATGTGCCACATAATAATTGCCTTTTCTAAGATAACATTTAAGATAATTCATAGATAGCTGTCGGAAAAATGAGAACTTCACACTGAAAATCTTCAATTACATGTTAGAAAATTTAATTTATGTGAAATGTGGCTCTCCATTTACTTGAGAGTAAAGCTAATGTGCTAGCTGGAATTCTAAAGTTAGAAGGAAAGTTAAGTAGCCCCTTTTAAAGTTCCTCTTTCTTTTGTATATGCCTTTGTACCGTATCTAAAAAGAAACTCCTCCAAAATGCAACACTACCGAGAAGCTTACTCAAGGTCTAGAGTATTCAGATTAATTTTTGGCTGAATAATTACTATATTTTTGTTTCTTCTCTTCTAATTTTTTATTAATGAGCAAGTGCAGATATCTGATGAAAAGAAAGACACTTGTATTTTTTTCATCACTGCAGCATAGAGCCTGCTATCGTCTGTGATGTCTGTTGCAGAGAAGAAGTAAATAAAAACAATAGGTTCAGGCTAAAGAGATGACACAGATTTTATAAAATATGTATGTACAACACAATTTGCCTTCATAGCATAACTTTATCAGTTAAAATAGTCAAGCTGTTTAAAAACACTTGCAGTTGATTTATTATTGGTTTTCTAATGTATTTGTATTTAATTTAAACTAAACAAATAGAAGATTAAGTAAGTGTTTTGCCATCCAAGACTCATATAACCCCATATGATAGTTCTGTGTTTAGGAAGATGGTTCAAATTAGACTTTGTTCTGGGCCCAGTAAAGAAGCCTATGGAAAAAAAACGTGGGAAGATGTTGGAGAGAGAAGACTTTGCTTCTAAGTTGTTGTCCCTGACTTTTCAATGCAGCGTCCCAGGCCACAAATGGTGCCCTTCAGGTCACCAGAGATCCATATGGTGCTGAGGGTGAGGACTGGGTCTCTGCCTCGGCCTTTTGTTCCCAACCTTTCAGTCCTTTGAAGCTCTGTTGTTAAAAATGCAGGGGTAAGGCACAACTCACAGCCACATCCTTAAGGTGCCTGAGCTGAGCTTAAAGCGAGACAGGCTTTACTAAATTTATTGTTTGTTTTTGATTTTAGCACTTTCTCTCCAAGTACGTTGAGGAAGGTGAATATTCCTCAATCCTGTCTCCTATTCTGCTAGCATGTTCTGTAAGCTTGGGACCAGGAACGGTGCTGCAGAAGCCAATGTTGTTTCTGGGAGAAGACTATCGCCCGTCATTGTCTTGCTGACCTAAGCCTGTAACGTACCCGAACCGTGGTTTTTTTCATTTGTTTATTTATGAATTATAATTTAGAAAGTTTATAACATTTTATTTAATAGCCTTGGAGCTCATAGTACCTTTGTTCAGAACAGAAGGTTTAAAAAGTAACATAAATCGGACAAAAAGCTAACATTGAATTATGAATGACTTTTTTTACTTTCTGGAAAGGGATTTTACTATTTCCAGGAATTCCCCCGGAATCTATCCTTCTTTTCAGCAGCGCAGCCATGCTTGTCTGTGCATCCTCCTCCTCCTCCTCCTCTCTTGCTCCCCGATGCCCCACGGTAGCTGCAGCTGTTTGGCAGGTTGCAGGCTGGGCCATCCAGCTGTGCCCGGGTCCATGTGGGGGTACAGGAGGGGAGGGGAGCCACGGGGCGGTGTCGCAAATGAGCGCGATACGGGTCGAGTCGCCCAGGGGGGTAGGTTGGGAGCCAAATGTGTGAGACTCCCTCTCAACGTGTGAGATTTGACAGGTCCGGACTGTGAAGGCTGTAATTTTAAAATCTTGCTAGGAGGGTTGGAAATAAAGTTTCCTCTGAAGCCCGCAGTCAGGCTTCTTAATGATTCTGTACCTTTATTACAAGAATCTGTTTCTTTTGGCAACGGAGGGAGTATATTCCCTATGATACTTTCAGGCCATCTACAGATTAAGCATATTTAGTTACTCTGAACTGGTCACGTAACCTTTTAAAACATTAAATTCAAGAATCCGGTCCAATCACAGCCCAACCCTTCCTGTATTTCAGCATGCTGTTCAGTTTTAAAAAGGAAACCTTATTTAAAAAAGCTTTATAGACCAAGTTCCATCTACGTGAACTGTTTATTTAGGCAGGAAGCTCCTTGACTACTATTTTTGGAAATAATGGGAAAGTAGTTGCATAGACAAGAGTATGAATAATGCCATTGTTGTCCTTTTATTCAAAGCTACCAGAACCCTCTCATTAGATTTGAAAATTCAGTTTAGAACCTAATTCTATCTCTAAATTCCTATTTTGTTCTCAGGCTAAACATAGGCCAGTAAACAGTACCCACAATTAACAAATAATCTTTTATTTCTATTTCATCTTCATAAGCAAAACCAATTGGCTTTATATTTTTACTCAACGCAGCAAATAAAAAGTGATAGCTATTAAAACAGAATGAATAATTAACATTTTGTCCTTCCACAGCTGACAGTCCAGCGTAGAGCCTTTTGCTTGGACTGTGTTGGATTGGTTGTCTGTGGCGGTAAAGTTTTTGAAAAATCTCTTTGGATTGGGATTAAGCAAACTAGTTTTGCTTTTTGACCCAGGGTATAGTAGAGCTGACTGAAGACAATCTCCTCCTTCAGCTTCTCCAAGAGCTCTGGTGATGGCTTTTCATTCCTGTATCAATTAGCTGTTCATGCAAATTAATTCCTTTATTAAATAAAATATATAGACCTTTTATCTCCACCAAACCTTATTTCTACTCAATGTGGTTTTATTCCTTCTAAATATGGTAGGAATCTCCAATTCTGACTGGAAAGGGAGGAAAGGCAGCTGGTAAAGAATTTCCCAATGCATTCAATGCAATATACATAAAATAAAACGTTTCGCTCCATTTATGTGGCTGAAACATCCTCGGAGCTGTAACTGGATTGAAAAATTACAGAGACTGTAACAGAGAGAAGGGAATAAAAGAAGGTACTAATAATGGGTATTTCTCCTAAGTACTGTCACTGAATATGGAAATTTCATTTGAAAGCTTCCAGAACTCAGGCTACTTTCTGTGGGAGCACTGTTTTGGGTTCTGCAAGTTCCTCGCCTCGGTCTGCAAATGAAAGGATAGACCGAATGGCTGAGCGGAGGCGCTGGGACCAGGGTCGCTCTGGCAGCGAGGAAGGCGGCTCTTGCCGTAGGAGCACTGAAAACCTTCACAGTGCTCATTCCGCCCAAACTATAGACGTGCAAGTTCCACGTGGAGGGCCCCCAGGCACCCCAACCTCGGGTCTTAGAATAGGTTACCGAGCCGTAAGTCAGATCGACCGCTGCTACGCTCCCAAAACACAGAGGATGCATTTTACAAAACACTGGCTGTATGGTTCCAGCCTCCTGCTTCTGCTCATCGGCCCCCATCTCTGGACGTGCCAGCTCAAAAAGCTAACGCTGAGGCGTGCGCTTCTCAAAACACCCTGTGTATCGCTATCCACAGAACTCTACCTGCTTTATGCACCTGAATTATAGAGTGCATATGCCTCACTGATGCCAGCTGCTTTTTCTGAAGTGCATACATATGCACACAGGTAATAAGATTTGCACCAGAATGAAGTTTTTCAATCTGGTTTCTCGCTCATTAATCAGCTATTCTAGGTTCAAACAAAACCAAATGAGCTAGGTAACAACCTTCTGTTCAGCATAATCTGAGTATCCAGCCCATTTTTACTAAGCTTTATTACAGCTAGCTTTTGCCTTCAGTCAAACATAAAACCAAATTTTTTTTTTCCTTCATAATTTGAAGAGAAATTATCAGCCAAGTATCCTGGAAGACCTATTAATAAGGGAAAATCCTGAGCCCATGCCTGAAGCAATAGAAAATTCCATTGCAACTTTAATACTGACAGAACAAAACCCCCCTCTTCTAGACAATTCCATAGTCACACTAACTCTTCATTATTACTTTTTCATATAGTTGTTAAGCATATAACCATTGTGGAATGCAATATTCAGCTTGCACGCTTTTTGAGTGCAGAAAGGAGATCCTAAGAACAGAAAACACTGCCGGTGATTGACTAAGCATTTTTGTTCTAGTATATCCTTGCTCTATTAGATTAATCTGAATAGCTAAAGATTGCCTAATTCTGGAAACGCATATTGAGATTCCACTGCAGATTGTTGTTGGATCGTATTACAGAAAATAATAAAGGCTAACCATTGCTGGTTTTGTTTCGGTTTTGTTAGGAAAACATTCCCTTTTGGCTTTAGCTTTTCTAAAGCTGAAGTTGAAAACACACTTCCACTGACCCTTGCATACAAAGAGTATAAATTCCTCTTTCACAGTCGAGAATTTAAAAGCACATTTCTCTAAGAGCACCCCGGGTAGCTCTAAACAAGGTCACATTAAAGTTGCATTGTTCCTATTTGAAATGTAACTACGCAGTTTCTCCTTTTATGTGGTTTAATGCAAGCTCAAACAGCAAGGGTCAAAAATTGACTGGCAACTCCTGTGCCAACCAATATATGTTTAATGTTTTCCCTTCCTACATAATTAAGGACAGCCGCAGAGTTTCACAAAGCCTCTTTCAGTATTATTTATCTGTATTGCAGTACTGCTCAGAGGCTTCATCTGCAATTCTCAATGCAGTGCCTTAACTGTGAGATCATCCTTCCACTTAAATATAATACCTGTTATCTGCTGGAGCTCATACACAAACCTTATGAGCTGGTTACAGCATTAAGAGCATATTTTGCGTACGTTACCATAACCTGTTAGTTATCCCACCTTTTTTACCGGTATAAAGAATAGATGTGGTATGAAAGATCAGTGAAATATACAAACCATTATTTTTACAACAGTCCTTCAGAGTGTAAGAACATATTGTTACATTTATTCCAGAAAACCCACCAAATTATGACACTGCAGGTGGGGCATCAGCCGTTAGTCGAGGCGTACTGCATTCAGCATCTTTTTCCACAAAATGTAATTAAATGAATCCATTATCTGAATGAAAGAAAACCACATTCTTTGCTATGAAAAAGATAGATCACTATGCTTACATGAACTCCTATTTGTCCGATAGGGCTCTATACCTCCATAACATTGTGAGCAGACTCCATTTGTAGAAGTTTAGGTGAAGAGACAATACCTTCACGTGATCCTGGAAGGGAGTAAGCACCTTCTCAGAGCTTTTATGTATGGCCTGGGAAACGCATTCAAGACAGAAGCCTTGGCTTTCTTGTGATGCTTAGAAGTTCACTTGATGGCTCCAACAGGTCTTAACCACAGCCACGGGAGATGGGTTATAAGGAGCCTATTTGATGGGAAAGAGAACTGAGGAAGTTCATGAGAAACCTTTTAGAAGAACTAGATTTAAAACAAAGATCCCTATGATCCCATAGAAACAAGTCTGTATGGGTCACCTCTTTCAAGATGTTTTCATGTCACTTTCAATAACATAGGCTAACTTTATAGTTTAAGTGTTTTTTAACTTTTCTGTCTCATGTAAAATTCACTATCGACGTGTGAAATCACATATTAACTTTTTCTTTTCCTACAGCACACATTTTCATGTTTATCATCCAAATGAAAAAAAAAAAAAGGAGCACTGAAAACCTTCCTCTCAAATAAATAAATAAAAATGCAGTTGCTGATGGCATCGGCCCACATAAATAGGAACTTTAGTGATCACCATTTTACCCAGTCATAATACTTCTGATGCTATATCACTGCTGCCCCAGGAGGTTTTTCTCACTTGGACCACTGTAGGTATGCTGACAAAAATTTAGTTGCAGGTGTTGCTGATTTGCATCGTTCAGCTAAACACTCACTTTTCAATCTCCTAGGCTAGATGAACAGCCCTGAAACGCACCAGATGATAGTCTAAACATTTGGGACACAAAACTTGTTACTACATACCAGTCGTGAACCAACGCTGGATCCTATCTAGAGGTCCACCACCTACTACAGTCTTGATGCTTGTGGCACTCTTCTGTGCTTCATAGTCTTTGGTTGACACTCTCTTAGTCAGTGACAGAGCTGCGTTGTTGTATTTTGCTTTCCCGGACTTCCATCATTTCATCAATACTCAGAAAAAAAAGAATGATTACTGATGAGCAACATTTCACTGCTTTCTCACTGTCACTGGTTTGGCCAGAGCAAAAAACCAAAGTTGTGCCTGATGAGGAAAGAGCTCTGTGATGTGGAAATGAAGACTGTGATTCAGACACTGTTTTCCTCCCTGGTGGAGAAAACTAATAGAAGTTAATAAAAGGATCCTGAAATAAACATTTGAATGCTTTTATACTGCCAAATCACTCATTTTGGGTATAACTGCAGGTACTCCCATTGACTTTACTATTCCATTTTTAGTGTTGATATTTTGGTTAATACAAGTTTTCCCTTCTAGAATAAGGTGGGAATAATAGCATTGAGACTGAGAGTAATATCCAAATGATTTTTGTCTGCACGCTGAGGAGAAGGCTCTGAATGTTTTTTTAATAAACTGGAACTTCCAGGAATGAAGCCTCTATCTCAAGGATTTCACGTCAGGGGTTTGGAGGAGCTGTATGCCTCTAGTTGTCTCTAATGAGCTACGGGACCTTTTCACCCATAAGCCATCAGTTGAATCTAAGCAAAGAAAGAAGTAAGTCAGCTAAGAAAGATGATTTTTTTTTCCATGTAAGTAACATTCACTGCCCTCTATTTGAGATTAATTTAGCTGTGTCTCCATCCCAGCTCCTACTCTGCAGAACAGCGATCACTTAGCTACGTGTTAGGCCTAATTCCACTCAGATGTGGTCTTAGATGGATCCGCAAATGACAGTTCCTGCAGGAAACAGTGAGTTACCATGTATTCAAGTTTCCTTTACCAACACCCTCAGACGCCTAGCATTCAGAGTTCCTTGAATAAAAGCCATTGTTCACCGCCAGTCAGACCTTCCAACAGAAAACGTAAGGTGATCTGTATAGCACAGATGCAGCAGATGATGAGACTCACTGCATCGGCGCTGCAGAGTGCGTATGCACCTATTTCTATCCGGGGAATCTCAGACTGAGGCCAAATTGGTCTTCAGGTACTTGTGAAAAATCACCATGCAACTGTCAGTGACGAACAGCGAGAAGACAAACCTTATATTCCAGATCAAAACTAATTTGGTTAACCACCACAACACTAAAAAAATAATAATAAATCTGATTCTGGATTTTTGAGAACGGCAAATGGGTAGTATTGGCCCCCGAAATGGACAAGCCTGCAGACTGCAGGAATGGAAAGGGAGCTGGTCAGCAGTTTGTCTGTCTCCTACTGCCCCGAGACAGCCAAAGCAGACAACAGGCGTTTACAAGACTGCCTGCAAATCTGCTTTCCTGTTGCTCGCGGCAGGGCCAGCATCTTAACGTTGTGAGTTTCACTGGGTGCCAGATGTTTATGCCTAGACGAGGCAGAAGTTCTACAACTTCCCTCATGCAATATTTAAAGCCTGATTAGGTATTTCTCATTTAATCACATATATTATTAATTTCAATGAAATTACTGCCCCCCCCCCGTCCGTCCCCCCCCCCCGCCTTTAACCAGCCAGTGCATAAAAGTTGGGTTGCTAAGGAAGAATTATAGCCAACTATTCCAGTTTAGCTGACTGCGTGCTGATTACTTAATAACGCCCAAGTATGTGCAGAATTTGTCCTTGCTGTGCGCCACACAGAGTGCTGCACTACTGAAAATAAATAAATAAATTAAAAAAAAAAACCAACCCTCAGAAAAGACTGCACTGAATTGGCTTAAGCACT
>VXAK01012049.1:28349-69688 GCA_013399435.1 Arenaria interpres
TGGCGGGAGCCCCCCCGGTCCCCTCGGGGGTATCCCCCGGCGCCGCTGGTTACCGCCGAGCGCCGTCGCTGCCTCAGTAACAGCCGTGGGGCTGTGACAGATGCGCCAAATTAACGGCCCCGGGAAGGCGAAGCGGCGGGAGCTACCGGAGGCAAATGCTGTATTACGTGCTAAATTTAGTGTCTGTTCAGCGTGCCCAACAGCCAGCCGTCACATTAGTTAGAGATTTTATTCACATAGTATAGCATCCTTAGCAAGCTGGGCTCTTTTTCTTTCTTTTTTTTTTTAATTCTGTAAGGAGGCAAAACGTCAAACTCTTCCTTTACTTATCTGTAAAATAATCCTGGCAAGGTCAGCGTGCGGGAGGCCCTGGCATTCACCTCAGCAGAGAATTTACGTTTCCGAGAGTGTTTCAGAAGCACCTTTGGCCCTTTGGTCTCATGTGAAAGTAATTGTTTTGATTTAGTTTACAGAAACCTATAGTGCGCGGGCAAAATATTGACGTGTAATTGTGTTTTTGCATTTGCTGTGCCCTCCTATAGCTTTCAAAACGTCAGTATTGTGAGTAATTCTGCTTTATGTTTCTTTACAGTACTGGCATAAAGGATGTTTCCACTGTGAAGTTTGCAAAATGGCTCTGAACATGAATAACTACAAAGGATATGAAAAGAAACCTTATTGCAATGCGTAAGTATTGTAAATGTCAAGTCTTGCAGAAATGCACATGAAAAGAAAACCTGGCCGTGGATATTGTCAAATAGGTATTGTCGTGCTGTAAAAACTTAATCTAGAGATGTAGCAGTGCAGTCTAGGGCAGTTCAGTATCTTTTCAGATGGCGTATTCTACTTGTATTGAATTGATAAAAGGTGAAAATACTTGATTGTGATGTGTTTAGGCACTGTTTTAATATCAGATCTCAGGATGCAGGTCCTTTCTTCCCAGAAAGTGTCAGATCTGGTGCTGACTCTTTTTACATTCATTATTGGCCTGCTGGATTACAGTGGTCCATTATGCAGCTCTCTGGTCAGGGTTACGGACCTCATCAGCATTTTATAATAAGAAAACAAAGTGCTGCTCGATTGTGTAGTTTACCAGAGACAATATCCTGTTAGAGATCGTGGCAACCTATTTTTAAAACTGTTATGTTGTTCACATATCTCAGATTACTAAGGTAGATATTTACAAAATCCCTGCTTCTAGTGCTTCATGCTATTTTCTATTTTGCTTCTCTCTTAGATTTTGATAAGGAAAATAGATTAATTTTGGTTGTGGAGTATAATCATGTCGTATTCCACTTTTAGATTTTGTTGTGTGGATTTGAAGAGCGCTTTGATGTTTGGCTTGCAAATATTGCAGAAGAGCATTATGATACATGTAGAAAAAAAGGTGCTTATTGTTCTTTGTAATGCTCCTAAGATTTGCTAAGTGCATTTCAATGTGTTTTAATCTTTAATATGCTTTGTTAGAAGGGTATCTCTAAAGAATTTGGAATCAAATTTGATCTTATATTATTCATATATTGTAATTTTTTTCACCTTTACCTATTTAAAACATATGTTTTAAGAGACAGACTTTTGAAACTATAGGCACATTGTATTTCTCCCAGAAATAGTCTCCTATACTCATCTTAAAGTATTTGTTTCATGTTGAGGTAGACGGTCTGTGACTGGCCGTCACAGAGTAGCTCAACAGCGTATGCTCATTTCTTCCAGGCTAAAATTGAAGCCAGGCAGTGCCTATCTGTCTAAAATACGAGTTTTGTTATAAAAGCTGCTGTCTTGCCAAAACTTGAAACACCTGTTTCAATGTGCACAGTTGTACTTGGATTGCTTTAGGAACATATGGAGTTGCACACATACATTTCTAGCTTTCCTTAAGTGCTCTGCAGTGTAGGGGGGTGACGTTAGACCTCTTGTAATGAAGCGTGGTGGGTTGCCAGTCTTACGTGCTGTAGAGAAAGATCTTTGGGAAGGGAGGTTCATGCTTCAACAGGTGGCACACAGCAAGTCAAGACTAATCTAGAGGTTGTTTGCCCTCGATGGGGCTCCCCTTTTGGTACTATTTGAGTTGAAGTATAAGTACTGGTTTACATCCTTTACAGTGTTTAAAACTCTGATAGCACTTTGGAACCTTTTGCCTGAATTTTTGTGGTTAAATTTCACTGCTGATACTTTGGTTGCTTGATATTTCATAGGTCATCAGATATTTGTACTTAATAGCGCTGTTTGTTACAGAGTCTCCTCCATGTATTGGTGTTTCTATGCTGTGCGTATTTAACTTCTGTTGTAGGAGAGTTTTCTGTCTGTGTAGTTATCTTGTGTGGTATATCTGTCTGTTTACAGGTGAGGTGTTTAAGGATGATGGATATGTTACGTACCCTTGAAGTGCTAGTCTTCCTAGTAGTTGTTTTAATGAGCTTTGTAAAACTGATCCTTGAAAAAATAATCTCTATCTTTGGAACATGTCCCTCAAACCTGAGGTATGGAAGGGGAAAACATGATGTAAAAACATGAAAGAATGGGTTTCTTCTATTAAGGAAGAGAGAAAATTTGATATATATTATCACCCATGTGTATTTTGTTCTAAAGTTTCAGTAAATGTAAGGTGGGTGTGTGTTTGGTTTTTTTCTTTTTTAAAATAGAGATGCTTTAAGTAATCTAAATAATTTTAAGCGCTGTATGGATCCACTAAGGGAAGACCAAGGTGTGTTCTGTGGTTTCAACAAACTTTAATATCCTTCAAAGGAGGGATAAGGTGTTTATGCAAAGCGGTGTTTTGAAAATACAGTTGACTTAAATTATCATATTTTGACACAGTACTCTTGCATCTCAAAGGTTACTTATTTGCAAAGCAGACACCATTATTGTTTCAAATTATGATGTGTCTTATCCAGTGTTCATTAGTAAGAGGCAAATCCATTTTTATGTTAAACGCTGCTTGATCAGAAAATCAGTGAAGAAAAGAATGCAAATGTACTCATACAAACACCTACAAGCACTTGACAAAGAGCAATTACTGTTAGACTGTTTATTGAGGCCATCTATCAATGAGAGTGCAATTTGTAGATAAAAGTGAAGAAGTATGCACTAATTTGAATGGAAGAGCAATACCATGAAGTTGTTTAATGGGTTTGGAACCCATAGTTGGCTTTTTGTAAGGATGCATGAAAAAGCATGTATCTCCAATAATTTCTGTATCTGTTTGTTAGCTCACAGGTTAGATAATGCACTTGAGTATATTTTGACCTTTGAACTTAAAGAATTCCATGCTGTTTTTTGGATGCTGAAATTATCATTTTGGCTACACTACTGGGAAAAAACGCAAGTTACTTTACCACTAAAACATTGCATTTCTGTTAATATAAGAAAAAGGTACTGATTTGTGACTGCTCAAACTGTACTTCTGATGGAGGAAAGTAGAGTCAGGTGGATTAACGGGAACTACCAAACCAAGAAGGAATATACCATGAAATATTTTATTTCAGTGTCCATTAGAAAAGAACAAATATTTGTAAATGCAGGATACTACTTTTTTTTTAAGTGCAAGTTTTCCGTTGAGTAGCTTGTCACATTTCCAGCTAAATGGTTGTGTACGTTCCTGGTGATAAGGGTACAGTGATAGCCAAGGAATGACCGGGCCGCTGACGTCGTAGAACCGGTACAGGTCAAGAAGCTGAGTTTCCTAGTATTGCACTTCCGATACTGCTTTTGTAAGTTGTAGATCTATGAAAGATTTTGCAGCTGGGTTATAAGGGAAAACTTCCTCTACATGTGCTTGTGTATCGTATGGCTTTGAATAGAATGATCTTTGTGTTGCAGAGTTTCCGTGAAGTTTCTTGATCCGTCTCCTTCAAACATTTCAGTTCTCTTACTTGTAGAGAAAAGGTTATACAATCCCTCTATCTTTTTTGTTATTTACATAATTTGTAAGCTGTTTGAATCAGGATGGTTTCTCTCTGCTTGTGTGCGATGTGCCTAGAGTGCCACACTTTGATCTCAGCTGGGACCTCCAAGTAGTACGGTACTCTGATGACTTACGGGATTGTGTTTCTCGCTTTACTTGTATTCGTGTTTCATCTGAAGGGCTTCATACACAACATTTTGAAGCTTGTAGATGCTTAGCACGTGGACACTGCTAGGCTTGCCTTACAACTTTCGTCTTGCCTTTTTCTTGCTGTGTGACTTTAGATCTGCCACGTTGCCAGAGAACTGCCTGATTTGTGAAATAATGTTGATGAGGTTAAGGGCGCAGACTTGTAGTCCAGTTTTGCAGTTCAGCCAGACACCGTGCATTGCCTGATGCAGGTCAATGAGCCATGCTTTCAATGTGCATATAGATAGTAAAAGAAGGGTTAGGACAATTAAAATGGCTTGGGTAATCCGATGATTTGTTCAATCAAGGTGGCTTTCATGCAAATCCAAATGCCTATTCCTCTTTGATATCTGCAGATAGATGTTATTAAATATTTGTTTAATATACATGGAAATGACAAGAAGAAAAGTTGTTTTTGTTATTATTTGCAAACTCAGAGCTGATTCTTCTCAGCTGTAAATAACCAAGATGATGCAAGGAAATGAATGGCATTTTGGCAACTAACCATCTGTGTACTCGTTCTCAAGCTTGTTAAATGATTGAATCATGTAGGATGATTATATGGTAACTTATTCTTACGAATATTCATATAAATACTTTTTTGACAGATTCACCAGACCAAAACACACGACTACTTTTTATGCAAAATGTAGAAGATGAAATGCATATTTTTGGAATGTTCTCTCCACATTAGCTATACCTGCTGATGCAAACAGGCTTCTTGCATGTGTGAACGCATCCGACAGAGATGTATTTTTTTAATTTTTGCAAAACCTAACAGCTTAAGCTTCTGCAGACCTGATATACCCTCTCGCCAAAGGCAAACAACCTCGCTATTGGAGTAAATCCTTCTTGAAATATTTAGTATCTAAAATTTTGCTAATCACCTGCACACAGGGTAACTTCATTCAAGTATTTATTTGTGACAGTCACCATATGGAATGATTACATAACTTTGAAATTTAAATCTACTGTCATCAGTCTTAGTGTGAATTATTGACATGAAGAAAAACTCATCATAACTTTATTTTTTCTAGATTTAATTTCTTTCTAACTCACGCCAGTAGGAAATAGATATGCAAATGCATTTGAAATATTGAGATGTTGTTAGAAGAATTGTACTACAGTTTCAATCTGCAAGTGCAGCCAAACCTTACGTTTTAAGATACTATAGGGGAGGGATGAAAAATATCAAAGTTATTTTATACCAGCCTGAAATGGTAAGAACGTGGTACAACTTTCTGGACAGTCAGGTGGGCTGGAAAGTGGAAGCAGCTGGATGAATGTGGCCATTAAATGGAATTTGTTGTCCTGAAAGGTGAACTTGTCTATTGAAGTTTGGTTTTAGTTGTGAAACATGAGTGGGTTTTCTTTCTACCAGTCAGAAAGCTTCTGGAAGTGACTGGGAGCGTGATGATATATTCTTACTAAAAATAGCTAGCTTTATCTTATTTTTTCAGTATTGATTTCAGCAGGTGATTATTTATCAGTTTAAATATGGCAGGAAGAAAGAAAAGGAGGGGTAAGGAACAGCAAGAGTAATCATTCTGAAATATGATGGAGCCACTTCTAAGAGTTTGCATTGGGTTTGTTTGGCAAGGTTTTAGTAACAGAGGGGCTTCTGTGAGAAGCTGCTAGAAGTTTCCCCTGTGTCTGATAGAGCCAATGCCAGCCAGCTCCAGGACAGACCCACTGTTGGCCAAACCCATCAGTGACAGTGGTAGTGCTTCTGGGATAACATATATAAGAAGGGGAAAAAAACCCCTGTATGACAGCAACCAGGAGACAAGTGTGAAACTGCTATGTAGAAGCCAAGGTCAGTGAAGAAGGAGGGGGAGGAGGTGCTCCAGGTGCCAGAGCAGAGTCCCCTGCCACCTGTAGTGAAGACCATGGTGAGGTAGGCTGTCCCTCTGCAGCCCGTGGAGGTTAATGGTGGAGCAGATATCCACCTGCAGCCCGTGGAGGTTAATGGTGGAGCAGATATCCACCTGCAGCCCGTGGAGGTTCCCATGCTGGAGCAGATGAGTGCACCTGAAGGAGGCTGTGACCCTGTGGGAAGCCTGTGCTGGAGCAGGCTCCAGGCAGGACCTATGGACCCATGGCAAGAGGAGCCCATACTGGAGCAAGTTTGCTGGTAGGACTTGTGACCCCATGTGGGGCTCACATTGGAGCAGTCTGTTCCTGAAGAAACCCATGGAAGGACTCATGTTGGAGAACTGTCTCCCATGGGAGGGACCCTATGATGGAACAGGGGAAGAGCGTGAGGAGTCTTCCCCCTGAGGAGGAAGGAGAGGCACAAACAACATATGGTGAGCTGACCACAACCCCCATTCCCCATCCCCTTGCGCTGCTTGGGTCGAGGAGGTAGAGAAAATTGGGAGTGAAGTTGAGCCTGAGTGAGTTGGAAGAAGGAAGGGGTGGGAGGAAAGGTTTTTAGATATTTCATTTTTATTTCTCATTATCCTACTCTGATTGGATGAGTAATAGATTAAATTAATTTTCCCCAAGTCAAGTGATGTGACAGTAATTGCTGAGTGATCTCCCTGTCCTTACCTTGACCCACAAGCCTTTTATATTTTCTTTCCCCTTGTCCAGTTGGGGAGGGGGAGTGACAGGGCAGCTTTGGTGGGCACCTGGTGTCCAGCCAGGGTCAACCCACCACAGAGTTGTAGTAAAGAGAACATACAGAGTATTGTTTTCTGATTCTCCATCTTCAACTGAACAGCAGCTTATTTAGTGTAAATAATAACAGTGAGCCTGCATTGAGGAGGAAGATTGCTTTATGGCGTGGTTAACCTTACAGTTACATGTATGGGTGGTTTTTTTTTTCCCTCTCATCATTTTGGGTTTTTCAGGTGTTTCTGATCATTAGATTTGATCAAAAGTAAGCTATTATATAGGTTAACCCAAAATGGCCATTCTTATAAAAAGAAACAACCCAGAAACTCCCAAGCAAACCTTAGCAGAGAGGCAAGAGATAAAGACAAGGATTTGCACTTTATCATTGTACTAACTTTGTGTATTCACGACTTTTCTCTTAGGATGTAGTATAAAATGAGTAATGTGAATAACAGAACCACTAGAAAAACAGCTGGTAAGGGTCTCAAGTCAGCCAAATGCCCCTATGTCATCCAAGTCCATTATTTCTTGTTCAGCATCCCGTAAGTACAGACTTCAGTATTTGAAAACAGTTATCATGTCTCTCCTCAGCCATCTTTTCTTTAAACAGCACAGCTCTGTTTCCTTGTAGATCATATTTTCTGGTAATTCTTGTCTTTCTACCTTCAATTATCTCTAAATAGTCCATATATATGTGTGTATATGTATGTATATTTGAATTGCAGTGCCCGGTGGAGCATTACCAGAGCTGGTAGAATAGCAAGTGTGCCAATGCAACTCATTTCTCCCAAGTCCCCGTACAGTCATTGCCATTTTTTTGTTGTTGTTGCAAAACCCAAACTGTTGTTAAGTCATATTCCGATTGTTGTGTGCTACAGCTTTATCTCTCTATGCAGAATCGCAGCCTCAGCAGTTGTTGTTATCCATTATCTGAGCAGTTAATTGTTCTTGGCTAAGCACAGAATCTTCCGCTTGGTTCTCATTGAACTGAATCTCCATTTTTTTTTTCCCCAGGCTGTTTCTCCAATTTGTCAAGTTCATTTTATATTCTAATTTTGTTCTTTCATGTGCTTGCAGCCCCTTCTTATCAACCTATCAACCTTCCCACCAGACAGCCTGGAAGCACATTGCAGATTTAATAAGTGTAATCTTCATTTCATCACCCAGGTCGCCGGCTGAAGGCCTGGAAGGGTGTTGGGTGCAGTGTGTTCCTCTGTGGTCTAATGCAGCCTTCTCTTCTGTAGGGAGCAGTGAAGTACTTTATCTTCTCTACCTATTCATGGAGTGCTAAGCATTAAGAAAGAAAATAAAATTGTGAAAGAGTGTGATCATAGTGGGTATTTATACAAGCTCTGCTTGAATATGAGGAATAGCTACAAGTGCTCCTGTTGAGGAAATGTGTTCCTGCTGCTCAATGTTGAGGTATCTTCCTTGGTTAATTAAGTCCAAATTAGTATTGAAGGTATCCAGTAATGGAAAGTAGGCCAAGAAGCTGAGCCTATTTGCTAGAATGGTTGAAGGAGCTTTTTAGGCAATATACATTTGAGTCTCTGAACGGTGTTCAATGTGTATCTTTAAATTCTTTCAAGAAGGCACATGAGAACACTTTGTCAGAGTTGCTGAATACTGTGCATGAGGCGGATGGTGGTTATTTGTAAAGAAGTTACTAAAGAATAATCTTCACAGACATTCAGATCTTGGGAAGAGTTGGGCTGCGTTTGATCCCTGGGACTGCGTCTGAGTAATGGGATGCAAAGATACTTCTCAGGTTCCATTTCACCACGTTCAGTTGGCCGTGTCCTGATTTCACGTTTGAACAAGACCTGCGTGTGACCCCTTACACGCGCGCTGGTGGGTGTGCAGGGAGAGGACCCCCTGTGCTCCAACAGGCCCCTTGGTTTGCATTGTTGCTGGCTGTGGAGAGCACCGCGGAGCGCTACAGCTTGGCTGCCTGCTGCTGCAAATGGAGTAGAAAAACTGCCCCGAGGGAGATGAGTTGTTACCTTTTTTTTTCCCTCTCACAGAGCAGGTGAATTCTCAGACTGCATTGAGCAAGTACTGTCACGTCTAGTACCTGACGTGAGTACAGGGCCTGTGTTTCGAATTCATGTCTTAATACTCTGCCTGTTGCTGTAATTGCTCCGAAGGGACAATTGCAATTTTGTGTTGTTTAGGACATTGCTGGCGCAAATAAATAGAAAATGTAAAAATTAATATTATGCATTGTATTTTTATTTTTCTGTGAGAATGCAATAAGCGTGACATCCAGAGCTATCTGCAAGAAGTGCTTGTAGAAATCCTTGCGGTGTGGAATCCTATCTGTTGCCAGTTTATACCTTGGCTCAAGTAAATACGCGTTTTTAATTTGTGTGATCATTGGTCATTGTAGACTGCAGATAATTTGTCCAGGGAGGAATATGTGCATCTCCTCAGCACCTGTAGACATAGAATATATTGAACGTATATTATTAGGGGGCTGTAGTTACTGAGACATAATTTCAGTAAGTGGGATTTTCTTTGCTTGTTAGTATCTTAGCCACTGTTGATGCTCAACATAATCTTGATTTTTCTTAATAGCTATTACTTTCTATACTCATTCCTAAAGATTGATGAAGTTTTTTCATTATATTTACTAAAATATTTAGGCAACAGAACAAGAACAATAGATGAAATTTTGGGATTCCAAATAATTTACTTATTTGCATTTCATAGCTAGAGCTTTGGAAGAGGTAATAACCAGTTGTAGCAGGCCTGTGAAATCTTAATGGTATGTTTTGTTAGCAGCTTTGTGATTTAACTGTTTGGGGTTTTAAATGTTCTAAGCCATGGAATTTTCTATCATATTTGCCAAAGAACTTAAAAAAAAAAAAAAAAAGGTATTTTCACTTTGCTGAATTCTAAGTTCTGTGTAGCTCTGCTATGTTGATGGTCACAAGTAAACCTGCTGTCCTGATTTACTCTATATACTTTATAAAACTTGAATAAAAATAAGTATATGTTCCAGTCTTTCATGTCACTTTGAATTTTCAGTTGGTGGTGTCAGTAGAGAATGATGGCATCATGTCAGTCAATTCAGTGTCAAGAAGCATGTTTTGCTGTTTACATATAATGTCAGTGGAAGCTTCTTGTGATTATCCAGACAATGTACAGTCTTGGCTGAGTGGACAGTTATTTGCATAATTTTGAATATTGTGGGGTGCTTACAGAAACCTTGCTAAATTTAGAGATTGTAGAAGTTACACTAAGGGCAGAGTTTGGCTGTGTGATGTTGAGATTTCTTGAAAATAGACAGTAGGCAGGTTTTGCAAGAGGAAAGTTTGCCGCAAGAAGAGGCGGGTGAAATACTTGTTGAATAACTGAGCTGTTCGTGCTGCCCCTAGTTACGTCATCTCATGCAGTAACTTTCTGAAAAAACAGAAACCTGCAGTTAATTCTCCTTCTTGATTTGCAGATTAGTCCATTTCTTTTCTCTGTGCCTCCCTCTATGTTCTGATGTTACATCAGAGTTGTCCAAACTATTTTACTTTGCTTTTTATTTGTGTTGCCTGTGTAACTTTTCTTTGTACCAGGAGGAAATGTCTGGATGATGAGCAGTGCAGAATTTTTAGCTTTCTGTATTTCCCCCACCTGTATCTTTTGCTCCCCTCCTCCAGATCCTCCTGTTCTCAGTTGTGGTAGAATTGGGTGATGGTAGCTGATCCCATAACATCTTAAAGTGAGGAGGGCACAAAAAGGTGTGATCAGCGTCACACCTGAGAGAAAACTACAACGGCTTAGTTTTTAAAAATGAAAAACTAATTGTAATTTGGCCAGTAATTTTTTAAGCACATATATTTCAATATATGGGAAGTGCAGGGCTTCTTAAAATGTAAAACTATGGAAACTGTGTAAGTTTCCTCCTTCCTTCAAAGTTTCAAAAATTCACACTGGATTTTCTTTTTTTTTTTTTCCTACTTAAGAGAGCAAATGTTTGGAGGTAGTCCATCATGATCCGCCTCTCTAAATGGCAGCATTTTTCACACAGGTGTATTGGTGTAATGCCAATTTCACAGATTTAAAAATAGTTTTGTGCTGCATTATAATTTCGTTATACCTCAGGTATTTTTTTGAACTGGCAAACTAAATGGTAATAGCTGGTTCTTGTTTTGTTTTGTTCCAGCTCTACTCCGGAAGAACTCAATACTTGTAATGCAGTTCCTTCTAGTATCAGAAAGCGATGATTAGAAATACTTAGGGAAAGATTTTTTTAAAAAAATGCTGATTTGAGACAAAATCAAAATGCAAGGGGCTAAGTTTGTGGAGGGAAAAAGTGGTAAATTGCCTAAATAAAAAAAACCAAACAACAACCAACATGAACTGCTTCTGCTGAACGATGTAGAGTGGCTACGTCCAACACAGTAGGGTGTTCATATGTTGCATAGCGTTGGGTGTGTGGATCCGCGAATGCAAGAGGGAAGAAATTTCTGACTGGGTTTGCCAGGTGATACTAGAGGAAAAGGGACCAGTAAGAGGATTTCTAGCAACAGAAGTGCTCAATAGGTGCTTGACCAGATGATTACCACTGTTAGAACTGGCAGCGTGCTCGGTATGTTGCTGTAAGGGAGGTTGTAGTTCATGTTTTAAAGAACCTGCCTGAAAATATATATGTAGGAAAGCAAAGCTTCCTAAAGGGCTCATTTATTTTTTTTGGAGCTGCTACTTGTGTTTGATAGAGTGATGCTAGTGCCTTTGTAGGTATTCATATTTGGTGGGTAGTAGAGAAGTGATTCTGATTGGGGTGAATGAAGAGAAGGAATGACTGTTGGAAGAAGCTTTCTTAAAAAAATAGTTGCTGAGTGGCCCATCATGTAGGTGTATTTGATATAAATTTTGCTCTAATATAAGAAGGTCTGTGTGTTGTGTGTTTTTAAGGTTNAAGCAAGGACAGATGGAAAAGAAAAATAATTAATTTATAAAAATGTTTGTTGAGCTTTTCCGTGTAGCAGTAACAAACTGAATTTCTGAAATGGTCGCACTTTGAGTCTTTGATTAGGAACAGGGTACTATCATGGTGAGGGATCAGTCAGGATATGTCATGAGCTTTTGGCTTATTTTGATCTGAAGATCAAAAGGGAGATTAAACACAGCTCACTTTCTAAACTGCTATCTGAGAATGATTATGTGGCTTACGTTGTAGTTCTGTCAGAAATGCTGGAAATCCATGTTAAAAAGTATGGTAGAAGCTGGAAGAAGAAAAAGGAAGAGCAAGTAGATGAGCTTTAATTGAGTTAATGGCCAGCCTGCTCCATCTTATGCTTCTCTCCATGCAGTCAGGTCTCAATTCTTGAAGGGGCTGAAACTATTTGCTTACAGTCTGAGTTCCCCTAATTCTGTCATTATTTTAACAACAATAAATTGATATTCAGAGTAGAAAAAGTGATACTGTTATTGGATCAAATATGATGTGATTTATTGGCACTGCAGGTACTGAAGACTTTGTCCCGCTTTGAGGAACTTGCAGTGAGGTTTTTAAATTGTTATGAAGTTAGTAGTTAATAAGAAATACCAGGACAATTGGAAAAAATATAGGTTCTCACTTAATTTTGTGCCCCCTGAAAAATGCTTCTGTACACTGAAACAATAGGCTACCAAATAGTGTCCCCAGGAAGATGAAAAACTTGAGGGGAAGCTAAGTATGGTGAGAGTTGTGTGAAAATAAGAATAGCGTGTGTGATTAGTTTTTCCGATAGTATAATGCAAGCAAGGGTATGTTGCAAACTTTGTTGGTTTTTTTTTTTCCCAATGAGATGAAGATGGATATCCTTCTGAGCAGTAATGGCTGTTAATGTTTGGTGTTTATCAGTTATCAACAACTCAACATAGCCAGGTAATTATACTGGAGTTTGTTTTGAAATGTAGGAGATCATCTGGTTCTACAGGCTGCTAAGCTGCTTCAGTACCAATGAATATTTTTGTAGGACCTGAAGTACTTAAAAATGATATATAAATAGGGCTTTCTGTACTTTTTACTTATTCAGAATGTCTTCCCAAATTTCCTGTCTGAACACAAGCTGGTCAAGCCTTGTATTAATTCCTCCTTGAGCTAAAGACCTTCTTTCAGGATGACTCGTGTTTGTTGAGAAACTCAAAAGAGTAACATCCAGTTTCTTGCACTGATTAAATGCTTAACTTTCATTGGTTTCAAGCCTCATTTGGGTCAGCAGCAGGAATCTTTCTTACTGCCCAAAAGGCGATGACAGGTTATGTCTCCTATGCAGAATAATACTGTATATGGAATATATTAACAAAAGGAAAAATTAAGCTTGTCAGCTGCGTATGGATGCAAATGAGACTGTAATGTGCTTTTAGAAATTGAAGGAAATGGGGTAAAAATAAAAAAAAAGAAAAAAGAAAAGGTTATTTTCCTCTAATTACTTATTTCACCCGGAGGAGAATGGCAGCTCCTCTTTTTTCAGACCTTACTTCCCCCCCTTTGCTTCTGCTGTGCTGGAGATGTAGGCTCTGGTGGCCTTAGTTTGGTGACCAAACAGGCCCTTTTGTTTTCTTCTGCCTCTTTTCTTTGTGCATTGGCACAGCCACCTGGCCCTTGGGTGTCAGGTGTGAGACAGGTATGTCTCCCTTGGATTTTCCATCTGCGCTGTTTGTATACAACTTGGGTCTCATGTGGAGATGTTTCAGGGTCTCTCTTTGATGTGTATCTTCAAAAAGGCTGCTACAATAAGGCACTACTTCACAACTGAGATAAAAAATGTTAATACATGCAGTTAATAGTAAATATACATTTTATACCAAAGAAATCAGAACTGGATGTTCAGGAATGTACTTATAATGGATGTTTGAAATTGATAATACAGTAGATTAACAGTTCATAGTAAGAATTAACACTAAGTAGTTTTATACCTGCTCTACTTGTTTTTTCAGTGGAACAGTTTCTCACCAGGAGATGTTTTGCATGAATCTGCCAGTTTCAATCCTTTTCTTTTTTTTTTTTTTGTGTAGGAAACTGTATTTTAACTGTGTTGGTTTCATAGTAGCAGAATGCTCAATTTCAGGGACAAATTTATCTTTGTCAGTTGGACTTACTTTGCTTAGGTGTACTTTTACTAAAACAACTTTTATAAAGGCATTAAAATATTATATGTGTTAATTACATATGTTAATTTTATTATAGCTGTATATTATATTTGGCGTTATGATGACAATATACAAATAAGAATCTCTAAATGCCTAAGGAGATAAAATACATTATTTTCAAGAGGATGGAGTTGTAATATAGCTGGGGTTCTTTGCTATAGCTTGTGAAGAATAGCCATTTTAAGAGAAAACGTTTTTTGAAGAAAAGTTTGAATATTAAAAAAAATTTCCAGATCACAATTCTCAAAAAAGAACTGGTTTTCCCAATCGCATGTAATGTTAAGAATGTTTTGTGTATTTGTGCAACTGGATGTGAGAAGCTCTGCTGCTCCCTGACGCATGGGAGGAAGTTGATAGTAGTGGTGGCCTTGTGGAGCGCTTTTATTCGTGGACTTTATAGTTGTTGCAGTTTACAACTTTGATTTTCTTCTTATTAGGCATACGTTCTTTTAATTTTATTAGGGCTTTATTAACAACTGTGGTGTTTCTTTTTTTATGTAGGCTTCAATTAACATTTCTGGTCCACTCCCTGCGACCTTAATATGTCAAGCAGTGTGTTGAAAAGACTATCCACAACAAATATGTTGAAAATTGCCCTGGAAAGCTGAGTCCCGAGCCTCAAGCATAGTTAATTCTAAACAATCCCAAGACTGTTAAAATGCTTACAAAGACAGTATTTCAATATATTCCAATTTGTTTCTCCCCCAAACACATAGATCTAATTTATTTTGAATTGGATTCCTTACACCCTATGGTTTGTGTTTCCTGTATGATTGTTCCAGTCATCCTTTGGAACTTGATGTCTTTTGTAATCATGTGTATGATTAATATATTGCTAGAATGGAGACTATACCTTTAAACACAAAATAATTTAAAAGTTGCTAACAAATGTGTTTTATATCCCATGATATCCATGACTCCTCGGCGTTTTGTTGTTTTTCACAGTGAAATTACATGCCATGGTTTTGTACGTTTTCCTTTGCAACATAACTGCTTGATAACTGTAAGCAAATTAAAGTTAAGATAAAAATGATTCCTCTACTTTCCATCACAGCTGTATGCACGCCTACTTTCACTCAAACCAAATTTTCACAGAATCATAGGGGTTGGAAGCGACCTTTGGAGATCATCTAGCCCAACCCCAATGCTAAAGCATGTTCACCCAGAGCAGGCTGGACAGCATGCATGCAGGTGGGTTTTGAGTATCTCCAGAGAAGGAGAGTCCAGTCCACAACCTCTCTGGGCAGCCTGTTCCAGTGCTCTGTTACTCTCAAAGAAAAGAAGTTTTTCCTCATGTTGAGGTGGAATTTCATGTGTTCCAGTTTGGGCCCATTGCCCCTTGTCCTGTCACCAGGCACCACTGAAAAGACTTTGACCCCATCCTCTTGACACACACCCTTGAGATATTTAGAAGCGTTGATAAGGTCCTCTCTGTCTTCTCTTCTCCAGGCTAAACAGACCCAGGTCCCTCAGCCTTTCCTCGTAAGAGAGATGCTCCAGTCCCCTGATCATCTTTGTAGCCCTCTGCTGAACTCTTTCCAGTAGTTCCCTGTCCTCCTTGAACTGGAGGGCCAGAATTTTTTTAATTCCAGACTTGGAACAATACATCCTCTAAGTGCTAGACGACAATATATCAATGGTATTGTTTTCCTGTGCTTATTATAGTGAAAAAGTGTACTGAGCTATAAAAAATACTATTATTTGAAAAGCGTTTATTGTGGAAAGAGCTGTGCTGCTCATTTCAGTACATGCGTTGCTTGCAATTTTTATTTTGGGCAATAATGGTCAGTGAGACAACTTAATAGTAAATTGTCGTCTTACAAATTCTTTTCTGTCTCAATGTAGCTTCTGAGAATGCTTATGTTAATTTTCAGAAGTTCTTTTTCTGAAACAAAATAAGCAAAAATTAGTAATCTGACACTTTCTTTAATGATAAATAAACAACGCTAGAAGCCTTCATGGCACCATTTTCACATATGCTATAAAGCAACTATACTAAAAAGTCATTTATTTTGATTATAGTAAATTAAGGAGTAGATGGACAAGAGTTGGGAAAACATAGCATTCAGAGCTCTACAAATAGTCAAGCAACTATCAATTTCCCCAAAGAAGTGACGGGATTATTTTTGAATAGGAGAGGCATAATCACACCTTTGGTATGTGGAAGACACTGGATATAAAACCAGTGGGTAATGTTAGAAATAGACATCTGAGCTGGAAAGATTTTCCATATGCCACAATCTTCATGAAGACTGTACTAAGTAGACCTTCATAAACAATTCTGTTGATGCACAGGAATTCATCTCAGCTGTGTTAGCCTTGCAATATAGATGGGCAAAAAGCAGTAAATACTTTCTGTTCCCATAAGAAATCAGACCTTAAAATAGGAACGCACTGAACGCACACAAAAAACCAAGATCTCACAGTCAGAATGTCATTTGTATGTCATTTTTAAAGTGAAATACTTTAAGAGCACTATCGTCAATTACTTTGTTTGTTTGCAGAGCGCCTATTATTGTCATCGTTGAATACCTTTTACCCAGGGGGTGTTAGTTTATATAAAGTTGATGGGCCAATATATTATAAAACAGTGCACTTCTCTGATGGGGGGCTGGAATTTTTCATGCCCTGGGACATCGTTGTGAAGACTGACTTAAAAGTGAGAACAGTTGACTAAAACAGCCTTGCCATAAGTGTAGCGTATCAAAGGAAGATTGGCAGAATTAAATACTCAAAAAGACCTTGTGGACTGTAGTATGGTGGTAGGGTTTTTTTCAGACTTGGCTTTGAAGAGGATCTCTTAAAAGTTAAAGGTGGTTTTTAGATGTGGTTGCAAATAGTTGACTTAGAACTGTTGCTTGTATCTCCTCGTTCCCACCACCAAAAAAACCAGTAGTGTAGATGGTGTCTCTGGAAAGTACTTTTAAAAAATAATTGAAGTAGGCCACTACCTACTCTGTGTTATGTTTTCTCAATTGAAGGAATTAAGAAATACAGTGTTTTGTACATTCATGAGTGTTCCATTTGTCATTCTTTTCCCACGGGGAGAGACATGCTCAGTGGAATATCTTCTTATGGTTTGATTTCATTCTTGCTGTAAGCAGAACAGCTTTTGTTGGCCTTACAAGAAGATGTAGACATTAGGCTAATGGAGGGTGTGGTTAATTTGTATTTTGACTGACATAAAATGTTAAGACTTGTAACCATTTCTGTAAGACGAGAAATATATAAAGCAGTGGGTAGAGAAGTACTTACTGCACGGTATTTCTGGCACAAAGCGGTGATATATTAAAGTACACCCTGGGTGAAAGAGGAGTGGGGAGGTACAGAAATGTGGCATTCTGAGAAGGCTGAGGTATGGACCAAGTTGTTGCTGCAGGAGGATTCAGGATGGAAAGGGCTATCCACATATTATTTGTTCTTAAAATGTTTAAAACAAGCAGAAGAACTTAAAAATCATGAGTAAATAAAGCTGGCAAGTTTCCCCTTCTGCTCCATCCACACAGGTTGTTAAATGATTCTCCTTGCCGTGGTAGCGGAAAGCATGCTGCCAGGAGTGCATTAAGCATCGTGATTAATGTCTGTCACATGTTTATTCTCTCATCTTCTCCCCAGCAGGTGGTGTGTATATGCAGTGCAGGGTGGGTTTTTTTTTTTGTAGTTTTAAAGAAAACAAGACCGTTTGCCAAGATGCATGTACGCGTGAGACAGTATCAAAGAAATGGAACGTGTGCTTGGAGCAGAAGGGGCTTGTGGTGGCCCCGAGCTCCTGGAAACCAGGCTGAACAAGGAACAAATCGCCTCCAGGAAGGTTCTGTCTCCACTGTAGGTCATTTCTGCTTTTGTAGAGATTTCTTGTGAGTCAGAAGTAGTAAAATCAGAGTCATCCTCCCTTAAATTTGAGTTGCCTTTTGGAATAGTCACGTTCAGTATGAGGTCAGGTAACTCGAACCTTGAAACTCCGTGGGAAGGCAGCACTGACAGTGGCAGAGAGGTTTCAAGTGCTGATGACAACCTCTTCTGGTTAGAGGGTATTCTGGTCTACTCTGCCTGTACTGGAGTTGCCTCGGTTACTTGATGTGCCCAGTGCTGGAATGATGGGATCATGCATACCAAGTGCAGCCAGTCCTTAGAAAGGTGCTTATATTTAAGTGTATTTCCAACTGGAAAAAAAAGCTATTTTCTGTTGAAGTGCAGCAAAACAAATTAACCACTGTATTACAGTATCCTTCTACACACTGTTGATGTGAATGTGATATTTTTAAAGAGTTTTAATAATAACTAATAATATGTTATTTACAGTAGTATTGATTTTTGTATGGTTTGGATGCCATTAAGTGGAAGAATGGAATGCATATGACAAATAATGAAAGTAATTTGACCAAGGTTCTAGTTTTTATCTGAAAAATATACCGGGATTGTTAGATCTTTGTACGGTTCGTTGTATGATACAAATGCTTACAACTGATATACACAGATTTACATTTTCTACATACCTAAACTGTTTCAACAACCATAAAACTAAACAGACCTTTTCCCTTCAATATGAGCACGTTTGACTCTTTGGCTATTGAATGTGAGGTTGTATTTGAGTATCATTACCTTGGAATTTTAATCTCATTTACACAAGGTCTTGGTTACAGTTGCTTAGTAACACGCTGCAGAAACAGATTTGTTGATTTATGATAATATATCTACAATATCCTTATAATTAAAGATGTTGTAAGGAAAGCAAGTACACAATGTGGGTGTGTATTTCAGCGGAATGTTTTCCAATAACCCCTGTCCTCACAGTGTATCTTACAGTGAGTGTCTTCGTGTGGCTATCAACCGTTTACGTCACTCACCTGGCACCTGACTCACACCGTTGTGTGTGGTTTGGTGGTGGTTTTGGGTAATGCTGATTTGCAATTTGTAGGTGAGTCTGAAATACCGAGGTTTAGCAATTTACTTCCATGGGGCTGCAATTCTGACGTGGCAGTTGTTTTGTAAGACTTGCACCAATATCAGGAATGTGTCAGGGACAAGTTGTAAGAGAGAGAGAGAGACGCTCATGGTTCATTTTTACATGGTGTTACACTTTTCATTCCCAGGAGAGAGAAGTGTGTTAGAGATTAAGCATCATGAGACTTGTAAAACATCTTTTTTTTTTGACAGCTAAATGAAGTATCTAGAGAAGTGTTAGCTGTTGCGTGTTGCATGTCCTCAAGTATTTGCAATTAAGGTATTTTAAGGTTTCCTGAAATCTTTAAGGTCTTTCCTGTCTTTGCAAACAGGACTCAGGATTTCTGTTTACCTCCTCTGCAATATATCACAGAAGAATTCAAAACCAGACATTTCTAACACTAGCATTGTGTAAATGCTTATTGTGCATTGTGTATTTATTGTGTAAAATGTCTATGAAAGCAAGAATTAAGCAAACACCTCCGAGGCAGATGAAGTGTTATTAAAATCCTGGAGCCTGCTCTAAGCAGAGACCCAACCCCAGGAAAAAAACCAAACCAAATAAATTAGACAAATTTATAAATAAAACAAAACTAAACAGCCTGTGTGATGAGACCTGAATTTATTCTGCTGTTCTATATGTATTTTGAAGCATAAAAAGTTTGTGTTCTTGAACTTGGAAGATTTAAACAACTCTTAGGCCACACACCTGGATGTTTTGTGTGAGGCCAAACATGTTGGTGTTACATAATGAAATAGTAATAGTTTTGCGCCTCTGCCAAATACATTTACCTCGGTTTCCTTGTGAAATGAAGTTATTCAAGTTCCTATCAGGATCAAAAAATTTACAAAGACCCATGTAAATTGATACCTGCAATTTCTTCTTCAGGTTTTTATTTTTAATGTAATGCAAGATTGCAGAAGAAATAATTATTATTTTAAAAGTGTCATTCACATGGTTCTGTTCAGTTCAGTGTTTTGCTTTCTGCTTTCAAATGCTTGTAAGCTATTATGGTTGTTCCACTACTGTTATATCCCTTTACTGGAAAACTGTGGGTGGCATTCATCTCACCTTTGACATATCCCATGCTGGTGTACGTTGGCTGAAATAATTGCTCTAGTCCCATTTTTGTATTCAGTGGAGAAATAAATGCTTTCGGGTTTCAGTTCCTCCGACTCATTTGATGATAGATGAAACAGACTTTATTCATTGTTAGTTATGTTAACTTAATCTTCATGGACTGACTCAGATACAGAGGTTTACCTTTCAAGTGGGTCTTCTGCGTGTGGGAGAGCCAGTTTACAATGGCTGTCAGAACCAAATATCTTCACTTTCTGGTGCTCCTACCACCTCATGTTTGCAGCCCTCTGGTGTTTTGTAGGCACTTGAGCAAGTCTGTGAGAGAGGAAAGATTTTAGTTGTTCATTCCATTTTTAAGCCTATTTCTGAGCTCTGCCTGTCACCTCACTGCACACTAAGCCCTAGGAGATAGTTTCTGCATCGTTACCTTCTTCAGATACTTGTGTTATTCAAACCTGCATCATTAATATAAAAACAAACCAAAAAACAACTACAAAAATTTAGCATTTTGTATGTCAAAATATTTATTATCCCAGTTTAAGAAGAAAATGTTCTAGTTTTGTTGATCTCTTGTTCTGCATCTCCAGGCTGTACCTGGAAATCTGTGTCCAGTTTTGGTCCCCACCATTCAAGAAAGACACAAACAGGCTGGAGAAGGGTCCAAAGGAGGGCCGCAAAGATGATCAAAGAACAGGAGAAACTGCTCTATGAAGGCCTTAGGTCTTTCCTCCCTGGAGAAGAGAAGGCTCAAGGGGAACCTCATCCCAGTATTCCAGTACTTAAAGGGCAGCTACAAAGAGGAAGGAGGCTCTCTCTTCACAAGGAGCCACATGGAGAAGAGAAGGGACAATGGGTACAAGTTGCAGTGGGAGAAGATTTATCTCAACACAAGAAAGAAATTTTGGGGTTTTTTTAATAGTAAGAACAATCATTCACTGGAACAACCTCCCTGGGGATGTGGTAGCGTTCCCATTGCTGGAGGTTTTCAAAATGCAATTGGACCGGGTGCTAGATAATCTCACCTAGGCTCCTTTTCCCATGAGAGGTTGGACCAGATGATCTCTTGAGGTCCCTTCCGACCTGGGCTGTTCTATGATTGATCTGAAATTTATGGCAGTGTTGTCTTGGGTCTAATAACTAAGGGCAGTTTGTGAATTTCTCAAGCATAGCTATGAGGAAAGTTAGGTGAGTTCAAATATAATTTATTTTGTATTGATGATTTCATGGAGATTGGATTTGTTATAAGTCACGTTAAAACTGACAATCTAGGATTCATTCAGCTGAGATATTTTTGAATTTTGAGTTACATTTTGGATTGACATTTCTAAAAATGCCTAATATCCTGAGAAAAAAAATGTTTCACAGCCAATTAAACATATTGCAAAAAGTCTGAATTTAGTCATACGCCTTTTTTAAATCTTAATGAAAAACGTAGAGTAACTCAGCAATAAGCATCTCGGTTATTTTAAACAATATTTTTCTAAATGCACTTTTAAAAAGAAAATTGTACAGCATTGGACTGGTCTCTGAAACTATGTGCAGAGAACAATGAGGTAAAATGATCTATGACATGCAGAAATACGCAATGACACTGTATGGTAGGCTCTCCAGCAAGCAGAGCCCTTTTTTCTCCAAGACACAGGATTTCAGTCACTTTGGGCAACCCTGCAGCCAGACAGCACAGAAAGGCTATACGCTTTATACCCTTTTAGTATAAGATCTGATTGACTACTCCTGGGGTTTTTTCTTCCCCCCCCCGGTTTACTTTTGCCCTTTCAGAATGATTTGATTAATTTGTGTTTGGTGTATGGAAACCCTTTCTGTGGTGTTTCATTAAAAAAAATATACTAATTTGCTAAATCCTAGTCAGCAATTTTCTCCTCTCTCCAAGCTCTCTGTTTTATAATCTCCTGAGTGTTTTTTCTTTCTTTTATGAAATCTTTATTTATATATAAAGGAAGACACGTACAAATTCTTCAACAGAAGATCTATGCTCATGATACTGTATACCCATTCAGTCTTACATTTATATAATAAAGATCTATCTTTGACTTTTTTTTTTTGATACGAACTGGAAAAAACCAAATACTATTAAAACGTAACTTTTTCTGTTAATTTAAAAGCTTAAGAAAACATTTTGCTTATTTTGGTGATAACTGTGTAGGCAATGAAAGCAGTATTTTCAGAATACTCTGCTAGTTAGTCATGAGACTTTTTTATTTCCCGGGCTCTATGGAGGTGGTGGTTGGCATTAACCATGCTTTTTAGTCAGCGCTGCAACACCAGCATATTCCTTTGACTACATTTCTCTTAGTGTAAAGTTCTGGCCTTAGCCTTACAGTGGCTGGATTTATTTTAGAAAGAAAAAGGAAACCATGGTGTGAGGCCTGCCTATAGGCCAGAATTCTTTTTTTTTTTTTTTTTTTTTAATTCTGTGGACTTTCTGTCCGCAGCAAATGGTCGCACTGCCTTTCACAACCATGAAATCACTCAGTTGGTCATGCAGTTTCCATCAAGCCAGTACCCACGTTGTTCTTCTTTTTGAAGTGTTTGCTTCCTAGTTGTATCGAAACATGGAGGCTGCTTTCTGCTGCTGCTTTTAGGGGTTCTCCTGGGGCTGCCAGGTGCCATTCCCTTTTGAAAAAGCAAGAATCGAACAGCTATTGTTTATATTATATATTTTTTTCTGTTTGATCAACAAAGGTGAACAAAGGCCATTTTGAGGTAGAAAAACCTTTATTAATATTTTAGAAATGCAACTCCATATGAAGGTCCTTCTGCATTGCCTTTAGATTTCCCCCTACATCTGTACAACTCGCATGCTATATGAATAAAATGTCGTACTAAGAAACGCTATTGCAAAATATTCCTTTTGTTTCAGTTTGCGGGTTGATGTTAATGAACTGTCCAACTAATAACATGGATCCGGATTTAATAGAGAAGTTAACAGTTGGGCCGTGTATGGGTGTTATCTGTGACTATTTTTGTTGTCATGCACTGAGTGATTAACAGACTTCTGAAAAAAACCTTGAAGCTGGAGAGCACAGTGACCTATAATCTGTTACACTGAGAGAACCCACAGAAGTGTTTTCTTTGTTCGAAAGAGGATATCATTCTTTATTGAAAAACCTTGTTTCTTAACAATGTAATACTTAAACTGTTAAATAGTCAGATATTTTAACTAATGGGAAAAAATTCCGTTTGATCTATTGTTACTTATTCTTTTTTGAGGGACCGATTCCCTGCTCATTCACTTGAGGAGCTAAATTTTCCACAGGATAGATGTTTAATATTAAATTTCTGGCCTAGTTATAAATGTACCCATAATCTCATAAATATTGTGCTGACATTATCTCTAAAGTAAAAGGGAAGTTATGAATACGCTTCTTGTTCTGCTTTATAATATCTTATGTAAAATGTATACTTCAGACTATACATTAATTAGGATTTTCTTATTCAATAGAACAGTTCCTCTATAATAAAAATTTAGACTTTTTGGACATTTAGGTTTAGTTTACTTTGAATATTGATTAGATCTTTGACCAGCAGGGATGGCTGGTGGAAATATATCAGCCCCATATTAATATTCTTTGTAAAAATAACATATATGGAAAAACTTGTGAATGTGGTTAGATGCTGAATGTCATGTTAGTTGTACTAGACACGAAGTATTAATTTTCACTGTGTCAATTAATAGAGTGATATGTAAAACCAGAAGACAGCAGCTCCCTAACCCCAAGCTTCCTTATTGCTGATAAGATCCTATCTGTCTAAAAGCATACGCTGCCCTTCGTGGTTAGGTGTTGCCTTTAGGTAATGAGGAGAGTGAGCAAGCCCCATACCTGGGTGTTGAGTCCTTTAATAGTGCGCTGCTGGAGTGGCTCTAAAGTGTCACGAGAGACAAAAAATAGGGTGTGAGGGCTGGGAGGTGGTGGGTGTGCTGGGTAAGGGAAATTGTGTGAAAATGGGGCTTATTGCTTTTCAAGTATTATGTTACTTCTCACAAAGAAAAAAGAAGCCAAAGACTTGTCCTTGCGTTTGTTGGCTCATAGCAGTAGTCTAGGTAAGACGTAAATTTTTGTAGTAAGTGGCACATAAGGAATTGACAATACCCAGTATCATGTCTGAAACTATTTTGGCGCTCTGGTATAAGTGCGTACCCGATGCAGGTCTGTGGTAGGAACCTGTACTCGGCACACGCTGAGAAGGATGCACAGTAATAATATCAAGAGGTAGAGAAGTGTCATTTTGTCTGCCTCAAGTGGAAATAAATTCATCTTTATGAAGATACTTGTGAAAATTAAATGACGAATCAATATAATTATTCTAATTGTTCTGTGTGTCTTTTCATAAAAATACAGCTAATGCATACATTTGTCTTAGTGTAGTGCATGGAAGAGCTAAAGACTGGAAAAATCTTTAGATCATTTTAGCCTGCCTTGCACTGCAGTAGGACTAAGTTTACCTAAATTATGCTGAATATATGTTTGCCTAATCTGTTCTTAAAATTCAGTTTTCATAGAGTCCTTGCTCTATTACGTCCTTACAGTCCATAGTTTCTCTGAAATTAATCTTATTCTCTGTAGTTTTATCTTAATTATTTTTTTTCTTCTCTAGTGGATGTGGAGAACAATTGCTAGCTCTGCTTTTTTTTTTTTTGTAACATTTTATGTATTAGAATGCTGTTACCATGGCTCACCTCGGACTTTGTCTTTTTAGACTGAAAAAATGTAATTCCTCCAGCCCTTTTTCCTAAATTATACTTTCAGAAACTCTTCTAATTCCTGCTGCTTTCTACAGATCCCTCCTACTTTGTCTTTTGCAGAGTGACATTTACATTTTAACAACAGTATCATAGCGCTGACTTGTATTTAGCCTGTCTTCTCTATCGCTTCCAGAAGCTCTCTTCCCAATCACTGCATAGGCAAAAATGAGCTAATGGAAATGTGACTCCTAAGAAAATTTTTGAGAAAGTATCTAAAAGGTGGAATATACTGAAGGTGGCTGAAACAGACGTCTTCAGAGGAGAGCAGGACAAAATGAGAGGGTAATATGTGCTGTTCAGTGGGAAGACACTACCATCTCCATGTTAATCCTCCCACCTATTTTCCAAAATGAGGGCTTGCTGTCCTGGGGCTGGTATCTGGCATTCGCGGTTTTTAGTAAGATAAGCTATCTAGAATCAGGTTCAAAACAGGTACAGGATCTGGGCTATGGCTTTTATACTGTATACATGTTAATATCCAGGTAGCCAGTTAGACTTGAGAGTTGAGAAGAACTCGATGTCTGGATGAGATAGTGATAGTAGTCCCACCTAATGCTACCACAGTGCAGATCCTGCAGCAGGACTGTGCCCTGTTGTTTACCCGTGTATGTGCTGCAGTTTTGTCCGTACGTAGGCTGGCTGTGATTATGTCACTTTGCCCTGAAAGGTTTACCCAGCAGGGATTGTGTCCAAAATACACAGGACCTCGCCGTGCTGTGGGCTTAAATGGACCTAGGAGAAAGTCAGATGCAGTTAGGAAACAGCAGATTGGCTGCCTGATTTGGTGAGCTGGTGATGAATGGATGTTGCTTTTCATTTTAAAGATATTTCACTGAATTTTTTTAGAGTTGGAAGGGACCACAGAGATCATCTAGTCCAACTCCCCTGCTGAAGCAGGATTGCCTGGAGCATGTTACTCAGGACGGCATCCAGGTGGGTCTTGAAAATCTCCAAGGAAGGGGACTCCACAACCTCCCTGGGCAGCCTGTTCCAGGGCTCTGGCACCCTCACCGTGAAGAAATTTTTTCTCATATTTGAGTGGAACCTCTTACGTTCCAACTTGTGCCCGTTGCCCCTCGTCCTCTCACTGGCAACCACTGAAAAGAGTTTGGCTCCCTCCTCCTCCAACCCACCCTTTAGATACTTTCTGTGATATTTCTCTGTGATCCTGGCAAAAAAAAAAAATAAAATCTGAAACTCTGAAAGTTCTTTAACTGCAAAATATCACTTGTCTTCTAGAGGCAGGAATAGCATAGAGAGGGCACGTTAGGAAAGCTTATTTACATTTTCATTTTAAAAAAGACAATACACTCTTGCCTCTGTCCTCCTACGCGCCTCCAAAAATGCGCAGGACTTTGATCTTCCCGTAACTGAGGTATCAGGCCCCTTGTTCTCTGAAAACCAGGGCATTATTGCATCAGCAGCAGCGCGGAGCAGAGCTGAGTCCTGGTCCCTTGAACAGGGTGCGAAAGTGCTGCTTAGCAACACGCTCCTGCCAGCGGCCGCCCCAGCCCGTGGAGGCTGCCAGGGGAGACGAGTTTTCAAAGTGAGATCTTCTATTTAAATATTTCTTACAGTGTACAGCTAGCTGGAAAAGAGGGCAGCAGGCAGAATGAAAGCAAAGAAACTGCGGAGGAGGAATGGGAAATAAAGGAAAGGGTGTCGAGGCTCTGAGCGAGCGAGGATCCAGGGGAAAAGAAAGGGAGAAGAGAGTAAAATTGGGGAAGGAAAACCGCAGGATGTAAGAGGGGATGTGATTAGAGAAATCAGCAGATATTGAGAACTAGAACTGGTAGAAGAGGGATGTCTTCATCTTCAGGATGAATGTTTGGGGATAAAAATCTTGAAATGATGTTGAAATAAGATGTTACAACAGCGATGATGAGATTTCTGTATTGTTTTCCTTTCCTTCACCTCTTTTCAGAATTTATTCAGAGTTAAACACAATTACGCAGTAACTATACAGAATGGTGTTCACAGTAAAATAGCATAGCCCTTATTGAGAGAGAATTAAAAAAATAAGCAAGTTCTGTGCAACTTTTTATGCTCCTAAACTCACACAGAGAGCTATCATTTCTTCTTATTTAAGACAGCATTGAATTAGTCTGTATTACTAGAAGTGCTTTCTGCCCTTTTCTGTATAGACACAGATGAGCTAAGAGTTTCATTTATCGTTGGAATTTTGTGGGTATAATAAAATAGAGAGTTGGCAACATTGCCCTTTTCTTTCCAGCTTCCTTAGCAGCTACAATTGCCCTTTCCTTCTCCCTTGTGCTTCTGTGCTGCTTGAGAATGCTGTCTACTCTCTTATCCTTGACATTAATACAAATTCTCTGTTTGGCAGTTTCTCCTTTGGTCTCCTTTACTCCCTGGAAATTGCACTTTAGACTCGATAACAACAGTTTTTACCTGGCCGCATTGTAAGACACTCTTTTATACTTGTAGTAGCTGGGTATTTCTGACTACATCAGAGTCGTTAATCACTCACATGGGAAGTGCTTCAGGCTTCACAATGTTGGTTGGTTTTTTCCCCTCTCTTTTTTTTTCTTTGCTTTTTTCCTTTCAAGTTTGGGCATGGGTTTTGCCAGCATTTGTGGTGTCTTCTAGTGCCTACTGTGCTGTTTTATTTATGGTGTGGGGAAAGAGAACTTCCATTAGGTCTCTCCTTGTATAACTTGGTAACTTATCCCCAGGTAACTTCATCTCATTTTGGGACTTTATATGCTAGGTGTGCATAAGGGTTTAATAGATGATCTTTCTCTCCTTATCTCAGACTTTCTCACATGGCATTTTGCCAATAAAATGTCAACATGGGAAAACTTGTCCACCTCTTTCCCTCAGGCTCTTGTACTTCTGCTCTTCCTTGAGGGCCGCTGGCTTCATCTTCCTGTCCTGTGTAAGCAAAACTGTGGTAACGTAACTTTCACACCTCTTCTTTCTCCCTCAGCTTGATACCACTGCCTACTGCATTTCACTCGTAGCATCTCCAGTAGCGTCCTCCTTGTCTCCACTTCTGCTTTGAAACTGTTGTCTTGGCTTTGGTGGTTTGTTTGTCACCTTTTCCTTATTTGAATGTCCAGATCTCCAGCCTTTCTTAATGTGGCCATGAGCTGCCCTATTTCGTCTCTGATTTTGACTATACCTACTGGATGATACCTAACTAATAATTCCTTTTTTATTCCTTTCACTTCCACCCTTGTCTTTCATGTCTTGATTCCATTCTCATTCAAATCCCTCTTTTGTGAACAAGCATTCAAAGGGGCCTTTAAATCCTGACCTTTAGGTTGCATCTTCATGAAGTCTTACTTTAAAAAGTAAAATGACTCAGAAAATACAGAAAGTAAGCAAAAACTAACCCCTCCTAACCTTATATGAATACAACATCTCTGCTTTATTCTGTCTTCCAACTGCATTGACCTTCATTACTGGTTCTTTATGTATTGCCTATATGTATTAAAAAGCTGTATCAAGGATTGAGTTGTACCTGCAAAGTACTGGCACACTGTGGGTGTTCTATAAAGAGAATGGTGATGACGATTCAGCAAATCTAGTACATTTTGAAATTGGATACATTTTCCTCATGTAATAAAATGACTCCTGCATTATGCACCTTGCGGTGAAAGTACATGGATTTTAAGCTCTTTTTATTATTAAGAATTTTTTTGAAATAGTATTTTCCATTCAGCTTGTTGCTAATAGCATGTTTACATGTTCTCCTCCAGTCCGCTCTGTCTCCTCAGTTGTTTTTTTTCTTTTCTTGAATTTTCTTAAATCACATAAAGTGTAATAACTTTATTATTGAACTCTGAGATGTTCTTGGGTGCTACATAAAATAGTATTTAACTTCCAGACTGTATCAAGAAAGAAGGAACTTCACAGTTAAGTTCTGCTTGGATTGAATGGCTCTCACTAGATGCAGAGAAGAGATTATAAGCAGTGTCATGTGGTTGAGTAATTGTGTTTGTTTCAGGCAGTGATTCCTGCTGAAAAATAGAGTATCTGTTTAGGGTTTAGGGAGGCTGGTGAGGAGATACTGGGGAAAGGCTACTTCTACGTGAAGGACAACAAGAAGTAAAGCCTGAGAAGGACTGCAAAATTCAACTGGTTCATGAAGCCTGTGGAAGGTAATGGAGCTGATGAAAATGAGAAGGCTGATCCACACATTTTCTGTAGGCATTAAAATGAGCAGAAGCAAGGTGTGTGTATCTGAGGTCAGGACAGCTGAAGCTAGAGGTGGCTTCAAAAGAGTGGCACAGGGGAAAAAAACAAGTGAAAATTCAGACAGAGTCAGGCTGCAAAACGTGTGAGAATAGTTGTTTTGATCTGCAGTAAGCTGCATTGAACGTACAAGTTTTTGTTGAACCCATGTTGAATACACTTACTTTGCCTAGCCAGCAATCTGTGTGTGTGTTGTGACTGTGAGATGGGGACACTTAAGAGTTATGACAAGTTTCAGTAATTCCCAAGGCAAAATCCAGGTGTTGATTTAACTTTTGTTTCTATTGGTGCAGGTATTCTGACTGAGTTTGTTTTCCAGTTTGGAATACTTTTCATGTATAAGATCCAAGTTCACCTTTAAAGTATGCAAGGAATGGAAATTTCCACTGTCAGATTTTCCTTGCAGTGAAATATTTTGCCTCCCACACGCTGTAGTAGTATTATATTCAGAGTCCTACGCAGGGTATGCCTGATCTCTTTCTTCATCTTGTCATACTCAAACAGGGGCTGAGGTGAAGCTTTAGATGTCACCGTACAAGTACATGTAGATTTGTATCTTTTCTGTGGCTCTTTGAGCTGTCCATCTCTGAAGAATAATTGACATACTGTGCCAGTATCTCTACTAGAATATAACTGTGGAATGGCAGAGAATATATGTAGTAAGATAAAGCCCTCAGAATTACATTCCATGTGCACGAGACTGTAAAATGTAGGTTCTATTTATTTATCTTTACAGTAAATGGAAAAAAGTTCACACCCAGAGGGGAATCGCCACTAGGTAATCGGAATTTTCCAACGATGACTTGAATAAGCTGAGACATTAAAAATCTTGTGTTTTGTGGTTTTGTATCATACTCCAAGGTAACATCAGCTGTTTTAAAGGTGGTAGAGAAAGTAGTTTTTCTGTGTCAGCCACAGTAACAAGTGCAGGTCTGTCTGCAGTGTCCCAGTAACTTCTACGCTTGACTTTTAGTGTTTGCATTCTGAAAGAGATTTTGACTTGACTTTGAAAGTGGAATAGTACTTTCTTTTTTCCTCCTAGTGTCCTACTTTAAAGTTACCACAGCCTGGGGAGAATTCAAAGCAAAGAAGTGCAGGGTAGTGAACGGTTAACTCAATTTTTGAATGGGATGTTTGCATTGTAAGGTTAGAACACTGTGAACGTGCGGTGGGACTTCGTGGAAAGCCTTGGCAATTGCTGAGCTGCCTTGAATGGTAAAGGTTTAGAAAATGTGTAAGTCTATAGCTGACCTGCTATGAGAAAAGCTGAAAAGCCACTGCTCCTGCTGGGTGTTGCTTACTGCTGGGTGTTCAGCGGTTGGGACAATAGGATGTATTATTTCAGTAGGGCAGAGCATTTGTAAAACTTTCTAAGCCACTCTTATTGAAACGAAAACTGAGTTCCTTTTGTTTTGGTTTTTTTTTTCTTTTCTTGTAAAAATTGATGAAGATGATTTTTTTTTTTTAAACTCAGTTTGAATGCTTATGACTTCGAACTCTCCCAACTTTTTGTCTGCCACACTCAGCGCTTATTTCAGTGAATCTTTAGAAATGATTCTGTGTGTAATTGTAATCAGCTGTATTGTTGGAAAACTTGTGTTAAACACCGCTTGCTGCATGTCCGTGATTTATGGCGACTGCTACAATTCATGGCTTGATATTGGCTGGGGGTAACGGTAAGAAATTGCAAGGGTGTTATTTCAGTGAGCTGTGTTTGACCATCTTCCAGCTACTCTTGTTTTGAACTGATGTCAGAGGTTTTGCAGGCATAAGATAGTCTTAGAGCCTTGGCACAGTGTTTCGATACATGGGCCAGACTGGCTGCTGCGTTTTGCCTGGGAAAAAGATGCAAAATTCTGTCATTTAACAAAAATGATGGACAAAACTGCCGGAAACTGCGCACGTTCCTTTTAGGGCCAATTCTGATCAGCGTAACTATTCAGCGACAAGCGGTGGTGAGATAGCATGATTGTCTGTTAGCGTAAAAGGAATCTGCCATTGTGGTATCAAATTTAATAGCTGCAGTTTAAATGCTTGAGTTGTCTCCGTATGTTTGGCACAGTTTTAGTATTACTATTTCCAGCTGTTTAGTATTGAGCATTAATTTTTGAGATTGTTAGATGCTGTAAATTAGAATGTTGTCTTTCCTTTTTGAATCGGTTACAAAGGAAATTAAGTATCTCTACTGAAATGCTTATTCAGTAAGTTAATGTAATTTTACAATACATTATGCAAAAGAAGCCAAAAATCAAACTAGAAGATTATTTAACAATTAGTGAATTTTAATGAATAGACACTGGGAGAGACTGGAGAAGGATAAGTGTTGCTTCCCTCTCAGATTTCTAGTAGAATGATCTTACGATGATCTAAAATACAAGATCAAATAACTTCTTAACATTAATTTGATGAGTTTGAAAGAATGAAAAATCCAAGGAAGTTATAAAACAGTTGATGACATCCAGAAAAAGCTCTGCACAAAAGGTCAGAGAAATTTTGCATGATTCAGCGTATGAATAATACATTATTTTTCAGAGAATATTTTATGAAGTGATTGTCCTTTGTTATGTTTATGTGTGAGAACTGGGTTTTGTCACCGGCAAGAAGAATTCATTTTCCTGTAGCTTTTTCTTAAATGCTAATTTATTGCTATGAAAGATGCCAAAGTGACAGATCTGAAGAATGAAGCCCTCTATTTATCTTCTGAATGGATGGAGCATGAGTAGCAGTGAAGCCTTTCTCATGCTCTTTTGCCAGTGTGCCACAATCTTTTTACCATGTCCTGAGCATATTTTTACCAGTGAGAGGTGCTTATTCATTCCATAGTTTCCCTAATGGACTACCAAGGGTATCAATTAGTGACAAGTGAACAGTAGCTTTACAGCTTGGATACCTGCCCAGTAGGAACAGAAACTACCGACTCTTTCACACAGGCCATAGGACAACCATCAGAGTAGAGAATTAGTGTCGCTGCAGATAGGAGCTTTTTGCAGTTGAGCAAAAGGAAGACAGAAGGATCCTGTTTTTACCACCGAACATCTTAATGTGTGGAAAAGGATTCCAGTTTAGCTCACTTGTCTTTACACCATGGTATAACTTTTTACTTCTGACACTAAAGTTGCGGTGCTACAGATGCTGCAGTAGAGGTATAAGTGAATAATAGATGAAGTATTTTTTTGTGTGAATGTTATCTCACTGCCCTTTTGTGTACTCTGGGTAAGCTTCATACGAATGGTATTAGTGCTTTTAAAAACCTAAGACTAGACAATAGGGTTGTTGTGACTTAGAACTAGCAGTTATATTCCAAATTTATTTGCAGCGTTGTGCTTGCTTTGGTTATGGGTACTGAATTTAATTCCTAGTCCTGTAAACATTCAAAGAGAAACAAGAAAAAAACATAGCAGAGAAGAGCATGATAAATTGGAATCTTGTCTAAAACATGCCTAAGATAAAAGCAATACATGTTTAGATTAGTATTCCTGAGCATTCAGGTAATATAGTTTTCTGTGTTCTTTCTGCGTTCCTGTGCCTAACGCTGTATCGCATCAGTTATTCAACAGCAGATTTATTCCTGTGAATCTTGTCCAGGCTTGTCCAGACTTGCATATTGAGTTTGAAACTCTCCTAATTCCCTCCTGCTTCCAGCTCCCCTGCTGTTAGGCTTGTGCTCCAAGTGCAGGCACAATTCTGTCCCCTCGCACTGGTCCTGGCTTACACAACAGCCAGTGCAGAACTGGGGAGAGAAGCTTGCAGAGCCTGGGTTTCACAGAGTGACTGTATGGGCATGCTCAGGGAAGTGAAGTTTAATTAACGAGGGGGTGAGTTTGTGACATATTAATTAAATCAGATTAAACTAGGCCACTTTACTTATGAATTAAAATGTCCACATGGGGGTTTAATATGTTTTAACTAATGTGTTTTAAACTCACACTTGAAGTCAATTTGGCCTGGCGTTCACAGTTCTCCCTGCTCAGATATGCCCACAGAATTTTAAATAAGAAAAAGATTTGATCCAATTTCTATTAAAGATCCCTCCCCAGAAATAGATCTGCAAGCTTTATCCGTCAGTGAATAGAAATAGTAGAAGAGGTGGAAGTTGGATACTGAGCAGAGGTGGGGTGATGCTCCTTTCTTATGCTCCCAGCAGTTTCCATTACTGAGAAGCAGGAATTAGGGAACCAGGTTCCTGTTCCAAAGCAGACTGAACTTAAGCACTGTGTGTGTGTTTTGTGTTTTTTTTTTTTCTTTTTTTTTGGTCCTACCTCCCAAGTAAGAGCCTAAAACCAAAACATCCCACTATAGACTCATTGTGACTGTTCTGACCTCTGACTCCATGAATATTTAAATACTTCATGGAAAGTTAGATATCTATGAGGAAAGAAAGATTAAAGGAGACCACTCCAGAGTACTTAGTGATGCAACAATTAATGCAAGATGATGTCTAATAATGCTTTGACTCAAAGCAAATTACACATCTGAGCAGGTGAGGTAGTGTTTCTTAAAATAAAAATATTTACAGTCAATTTGCCCAGAAGAGATATTAAAAAAAACTTGGCTTTTTTATTGAAATGAGCAGACAATTTGTGCAGCCTTAAGTTATGGCGAAGAAAAGTAATTGATTGGGAATGAAAATAAAATTACTCATAAGAGACAAGCTGTAATCCTAACAGAACTATTTTTTTTTTTCTCTTTTAAAAGTGAGGGAGGGGGGTGACAATTTTTTTTTTACTTGTAAGCATGTAAATGTGGAATAATTTTTACATCATTATACAGTATCTGAATGAGAGTGACATTGGGGATCTTGAATAATACTGATTTCTTATTTAATATAAGTACCTAATAAAACACTTTGTAGTAAATATGCTTGTAATCCTTGTAAAAAGATCATAAAATGTGGCTAAATTGTGTGAAGTTTTAGATATAAGGGTTTTTTTTAAATGTGCTTTTTCTAGCTATCAAATTACACTTTTTTTTCATAGCCATGAGTAGCCATTTATCTCTCTTTTACAATGTCAGAAATTTTGAGATTCTAATTCTGCTGTCTTCACTGACTCTTTCTTGATTTCACTGTTCTTGGAAGACGAAGCAGACCGTAAGGATCTGTTCATAGTAATTCCTGTCCGGTATTTTTATCTTTAGTCTATTTGAGGTAAGCTGTCCTGTTTTTCTCAAACCTCTTCTAGATGCAAAGATTAGAGTTCGTAAAAATTGCTATGTATACACATAGTTTAAAAGTGTTTACTATACAAAATCGGAATTTTCAGCCGTGCGTTGTGTCTTCTGGAGTCATTGAGCAAATTGTTTGTAGTCCTGGCATTAGTTTGGGTGTTGCTTTGGGTGATCGTTGTTTAAGTTGAGCTCAGACTGGACTGCCATTGAAGGTCTTAGTTCTGGCCTCCCTTCTCCTGCTCCCCATCACTCTTTTACTATCTTCTTGGGATCAGTATTGGTGGTCCTGGGGCTGTGTGATTAGCAGTGCTGAAACCAGAGGGACATCAGATTTACATAGCAGGGTGATGAGGGAGAGGTGGTGGTGGATCCCATCTTTTGACAGCAACGTGGTGTTAGTTTCTTAGGTTCTTGCATTGGTGTAAGCTGATTAAGAAACTGCACTTTTGGCCTATTTAAATGATTTGTAATTTCAGCTGGGACGGGTGTGTGGCTTGTAGTTCCTGCCCCAATTTGAAGTGGGATACTGGTCCAGATAACCTCAGTACATGTGAAGATGCTTCAGTCAAAGTGGTGGCAAACAAAAGTTCATCTGAATCATCCTGTGATCTTTTTGGCCCTCCTGCTGTTCATTTCAATGTGCCTCTCAATTATTTCCTGCTCACGGAAAGCATGGGCTGTGTTAGCAGTGAGTAACTTTATCCTTTTTTAATGTGTATGTTGGACACGCCACCACCTGGTGACCAGGTTTTGCACTACCATATTGCTTCTAGTTCTTCCTGAATTGTTTCCACATTGGGAGACGCTGTGTGGAGTGAGCAGATGGACAGGATTTTCCAGACAACTTCAGGAGCAGCTATGGTAAAGTACACACTCGGGCTATAAAGGACTATCATCTGGACAGATCATGGGCTCTGACTATCCTGGGTTCTGTTACTGACGATTCTGTGGCTTGGCTTGACCAGCTGCGCATACCATAATAGCAGTAATTATAATGGGAAACACTGAGATGATGGCACTGCTTTGAGCTGTCAAGTTAGACACAAGCCTCCTTCCTCCTCCTCCAAATCCAATTAATTCCATCTGCAGTTTCTTCTAATTCCCACTGGTATTTATGAAATAAAATCTTAAGTTTCTAATCTAAGAAATAATTGTAAATTAATAGCACTAGTATGTAACAAAGAGAAGGATTAATGCAGGCCCACACATTCACTTTTCCTTTTTGATTACATTTCTGTATTGGATGGATCTCTCAGGACTGCTACCAAGCTGTAACATAGTCAGAAAAGCATTTATACGGTGATGAGAGAGGTGTGGGGTTTTTTCATACTCATAGCTTGTCTAGGTTTCTGATTTTTTTTTTTTTTTTTTTTAAAGAATTCTGTGTTGCTATCCTGTGAACAGTGTTTTCATGGTTATGATGAATTGCTGTATTTATTATTGGGGGCATAGGAATGATTTAGAGTAACTATAGGTGGTTTTGCAAGAAAATCAATGAAGTTTGTTGGTTTGTTTTTGTGTTTAAGTGTTGCCAGAATTACTGAAAAATGGAAGGCCTAAAATTTACTGTCCTTTTACTATTGGAACAATATTCCTGTGCTGTATTTTGAATGTCCTGGATTTGTTACCTACTATCATTTCTTGTTTCCTTTATACTTGTATAACTGAAGACATCTCTCTCACCAGCTTTCTAAATGTTAAAGTGCATTTGCTTGCGATGCATGAATTTGCATTTGTCTTGGAAAGGTAATGTTTTCAACTTGAAGAGTGCTGATAGTCTGATGATGATTAGTGTCTTTACTTGTTAATCAAACTGTGCTGCTTTTCTCTTTGTGTCTCTCTCTGCTTTTCATTAGTGTAAATGTTTAGTACTCTATGCAGGCTCTGTGTCATGCTGGAGGAAATATCTGCAGCTTGGCTCTTGTTTCCCCTTACATCTTTTGCTCTGTTATTACTTTGGTCTTGTAGGGACTGTCCTTTATCATTTCCTATATTATCCATATGTGTTCGACCATCATGGATATTAATAACAGATTAGACCTTTGCTGTCTGCCATGAGATCTGCTAAACTTCCACTGGGGTTAACGTCCTATCAAAGAAGAAAGAGCACTTCTAGGAGAGGGAGAAGTCTATTTAGAGAGCTGAAGAGACAACAAACCAAGATTGCTCCTTTGTGTCCATCTCTGGGACATGTCTAGTTCTCTTCACACAACAGACTTTTCAAGACAGGACTGCTTTATCTTTTCAGAATCAAGCATTTTGTTGGCATGCAGCATAATTGTGCAGATGCACTGTTGCAGCTAAAAAACCAATTTTGTGTGAAATTATTTAGGCTTAAGGAAAGTAAATGCTTCCTTGAACCAGATGTTTAGGATTCAGTTCACTTTCTAACCCTTCTCCATCATTGTGCTAGTTTGGGAGCTGTGCAAATAATTTTTTGACAGGAGACCTGTTAAGCTTAATGACAAAATTTTCTCAGCATCTGTATGGTGCGTTTTCTCAAAGGAGTCATAAAAGTAGATGTAAACACTGAAGCACATTCAGTTATCCAGTGGCTCAATTCTGACTCTGACAGTTCATTTTTCATCACTCTGGAGCAAAGAGGTCCAGTGTCCGGTGGGTTTTGCTGCTGTGAAGTGGAGCTCCTGAGCGCTGGAGCGTGGAGTTGTCTGTGTGGCCCGTTCCAGGCTCAGGTGGCTGAGCTATGCCCAGAGGTTCCCAACTACCAGACTGGCTTTTGGAGTCTCTGTGCCCTGGATTTTAAAATGTAACATCCTGAAGACCTATTAGGACAGTACAGAGGAGCCAGACAGCATCCTTTGAGGCTTCTTAAGCTGGAAGTGAACAGTCTGCCTTTATTAAATAAAGTTAACCGCCTTGTTCAGGTGGAGATGCTAGTTGTTCTGAAAGAGGCTCACGGAAAGGGTCATGAAGCCTTTCCTGGCTGGAGGGAGTGCAACTATGTCTGCAACTAGTGACTCAGCCAAATGTCAAAACAGTTTGGTTTCTAGCTGACTAGCAAACCTTTCCTTTCTGAGCATGGTGATGGACAAATCAGCCAACGACTCTTCAGACCCATCAAATTGAAGCCAGTATCCTTGGTCGTGCCCACGGGTCAGACTTGAGATAAAAAGGCATTAGTGTTGTTGAACAATTCTGCCAATGAGTAGTGGACAAACATGTAACTACTTTTCTCTGACTTGCTTAAAGAATTTGACAGTTTGAGATACTGATGACTCTCCTTAATAGCAGTAGCAAGGGCTTTATTTTTCTTGCAGTAGGAAAGGAGGGACTCTTCATTAAGATGGGGTGGTTCATTTTTACTGCTTAATAATCAGACCAACAACTACTGAAGCTGTTAGGATTCAGATCACCCCTCTCTGGAAAGAGTTTTCACGTGATGTTGTGGCTAGGACAGCAAGCAATTAAAATAAAAGTTTTGAGACAGGAGAAAGCTACGCTGCTGTTGCTGATTTTTAAGTGCATAATAGACAAACGCTGCCTAGAAAAAAGATGGGAAGCACTGGCATTGAATTGCTATTCACTCCATACAGCCCATTTAATGTGTAGTAGATGGAAGGAATGTTGTTACTTATTTCTAACAAGCTTGGCACAGCAGCGGTATGCATTAGAAGTAAACACTTTCGCTGAAGTACACTAAGCCATGCTAGCTATTTGTATTGACTTGTGTTGTAACTGATATATTTCTTAAATATATCGGGTTGGGATATTTTTGTAATACAAAGCCAGCAATAAATGCCTTTGTTTATAAAGATGAGACGTTAACATTGGTAACAGTATAACTGATAGTACTAAACATATATACCAGGCAGTTATCGGTACTTGGAATTTACTTTGCTGTGTTAAGAAGATATACAAAACCTTTCATCTAATTTAGGGTGCTAATTACTTTCGGTCTACTGTGTCGAGTTCTATTTCACTACAGGTCAGTGTTCTCTTCTGTCTTCTGTATCGTTGTACTTTGACTCTAGTTGTCAATATCTTATGATGGATTGCTGCTAGAGGCTTGCACATGCCAGTGTAAATCTCTGCCGTGTGGCCCAGCACGTAGTTGATTGAAGATTATCAAAACATTAAACAAAACGCCTTTGAGCAGAAAGTGTGATTAAACTTCCAAAGGAGAAATTCGATTTCTTGGCCAACTATGCCATTAGTATTGATGCTTGGTATGTCTTCCTTCTGTAATTAATGAACCTTTACGATCCTCGTAGACATTCACAATGACACCCCAAAGGACCATCTCAACATGGAAACGACCCTCTCTGTCACCTCTTCTCTGTTTGCTGTTCCTTTGTCGGACACGTGGCTTTTGAGATTATTAGAGACGGAATTGTGTGGGTTTTTTGTGGCTGTTGTAAGCTTTTCAGCCCTCTTTTTCTGACAGGGGCTGCTGTGTTGTTCAGGGTCCTTTCGATCCATTTCCTCTCCTTCCTACGTCTTGCTGAGAAGAAGGTTGGAATTCCACCCCTGTCATTTGGCCCTTCGCTGCAGTTGGCATCTTCCAGGAGTGAACTCTGTGGCAGCTGTTGAGAGATTTGATTTTGCCGTAATAATGATATTTTATTCCCAGACTTTTTTCCTGCTTGTAGGAATTGGATATGCTCCCATTACCAAAAGACATGCCGATTTTAGAGACTGTGTTCTGCTTGCATTGAGCAGCCATACGTCTCACTTCACCAGTCAATAAAAAGGGCGGATTTCATTTTGATAATTAAAAGAAGCTGAGTCGCTGATTGAAGTTGCCATTCTTTTAAGAGCTCCATTCACATGCTTCAGCTTCAGAGGACATAATTGTAGCGGTATGCCCTGTTTGTAAGGAGTAGGAAGGAAATTTCATCATTCAGAAGAGACATAATTGTGCAAAAGGTGCAAATTATAGCTGGCTTTAAAGCTGCAAATAATTGCTTTGATTTGTTGACTTAAAATTATAGCGGGGGCAAAAAAAAAGCAGCACTGCTGGTGTTTCTTCATGCAACCTCCACTGGAAGCTCCTGGTGGCATGTTGTGTGTGTGTAAATTGACACTGTTCCACTGCTGTTACTGTAAACAAGCAAACTCAAACCAGCTGAGGCTCTGCCCCTATATGTTTTGTGTACAATATTACTTTGTCTCATGCTAAGAGAACAACTGTTTTCCTACTTGGCTTTGCACAACAGGGCAAGATTTATAGCTTTGTTCCATCTCTGGTGCTCTTTCCAGAAAGGAACCCAAGCAGAGTTCAAGTTACTGTGTGCCAAAGGAGTTGTTAGATAAGTGAGCTACGCTCTTGAAATTAGGAACATCGGTTAGAACGAGTTTATGAAAACATCTATTATACGTATTTGAATAATTTGTACAAACTGAAGGCTATATTGAAACGGCAACTTGTATCCAGGGCTAAGGTATTAAGCCACACCAGCTGTCCGTCAGTAAAATAGAGGTTGCGCGTAGGTCCTAGCTGTATTTTTTCTTCTGTTCACCTGTCACCTTACAAAGACTATTCATACTGTGTATCCTTTCCACGTGGATGAATTTATAAATGGGAAGAATGCCTCCAAACCCCTGTTCCTCTGCTCCTGTATTTCACCAAGCTCTGCTTTAAGAGTTGAGGATTATGATCTTGCAGGGGGTAAAGAGGAGGTTGTGCTGTTACGCAGGATTCCTCTTTTCCTGGTAGCCAGTACTAAAATCTTGAGTAAGGACCACAGAAACAGCCATATGGGCTCGTGCAGTCATACGGTCCACGTAATATGTAGCCTATTTATAAGAGTGGCCAGTGACAGATGCTTGAGAATGTCTGCCTGAATATGTCAAGAACTTGGGAGGTTTCGGTCATATATTCCTACTTTCCAGCACTCTGTGACATGATGCTTCCTCGGTTAAAGCTCTGTCGTTGTCTTGAACTGTTCTGAATAGACTTTTTTTTTTTCCTTCTAATTTAATGAATTTTTGAATCCAACATCTGGCTTCCTTTATGTTCTCTCAGACTTTCTGCTACGTTGCTATTATTTCTCATGTCATGAAGAACCCCTAGCGAAGATTTTGTTGTTTCTTCTCTAGCCTTTGCAGCACTGACCCTGTGTTATTAATGTGGAGTTAGGAGTCTGTATGAAATTGAGAATTTGCTGCCAGGTTGTCTTTATACTTGCTTCTGAAATTCAACAGTTGTGTATCAGGCCTGCTCTTCTCTGGGGATTTTCTTTCTCTTAACTCCTCATCTGCTGTTTCATAGGAGCAGAACATATACCTGACTGTCTTATTTGTGAGCAATCTTTAAAGTACTTTGTTTTTGAAATACATCAATTCAATTTGTGAACCCACTTTTTGACAAGATTGCAGTGTGAAAAGTAATTGGACTGAGTGAAATTTTGCATTTGAAGATGTGTGAAATTGGACTGGTTTTACTTGAAAAGCAAGTGGAAAAAATATCAAATCTGTCATTCAGAGTGGATGTGAAACTTGTATCCTGGTCACTTGTAGTCATTAAAGAATCTGTAGCAATTCTGGAAATATTAGAATGATCTGTTTCTATAATGCTTGAATTCTAGACTTACTGATGGTATTTTGTATTTCTGTTTTTTAACTGAAATTTAATTAGAAATATAATTCTTTTTTCTCCTAAATGAGTCTCTGAACGTATGTGTAAACAGTTCCTTTTTGCTAGAAAAGTGAGTGAAGTAAGGTAACAGAGACAGTAGTTTAAATCACAGGACCAGAGGACACCTGAGGTCTCTCGAGGGATCTCTCGAGACCATCTAGTCCGTTCCCCTGCTCAGAGCACAGTCAACTAGAGCAGGTTGCTCAGAACCATGCCCAGTCCTCTTCTGAGTATCTTCAAGGATGGATATTCCACGACCTCTCTGGGCAACTCATACATTTTTGTACTTGAATCTGAGAGCATAGTTTAGCCTAAAAGTTCATACCAGGAGTACTCATTCCATGCATGTTGGTAGATTTGAAGAATGTAGATTCAGATCTTAGTGATGGTATGTGTTAGGTGGGGTAAAATGCAGATTGTCTAAGACAAAAGAAGGACAGTTATTATTTGCAGTGTTCCACCACGTGGGGTTTTTAAATTTTATTTTATTTTTATTTACTGCAGGCTATCCTTGATAAATAGAATGGGATATTCTGAAAGACAACATATATCTGCAGTCCTATCTAGATAGGACTGTACCGTTTGGGTAACTGGCTTTGTGTCTAGATGGTCAACTGAAGTCCTTGTAGAATCTCTTTATGATTTATCTAGAAGACAGCAAAACCAGCAATTATTTACATGGAAGTTTTCTTAGTAGTATCATTGTAAAAAAAAAAAAAAA